>JAUIMM010002061.1:0-92417 GCA_031769625.1 Taudactylus pleione
ATATATAAGTAAGGTGACCCGGCATCCGGCAGATTACAGCTATATATAAGTAAGGTGACCCGGCACCCGAGCAGATTACAGCTATATATAAGTAAGGTGACCCGGCACCCGGCAGATTACAGCTATATATAAGTAAGGTGACCCGGCACCCCGGCAGATTACAGCTATATATAAGTAAGGTGACCCGGCACCCGGCAGATTACAGCTATATATAAGTAAGGTGACCCGGCAGATTACAGCTATATATAAGTAAGGTGACCCGGCACCCGGCAGATTACAGCTATATATAAGTAAGGTGACCCCGGCACCCGGCAGATTACAGACTATATATAAGTAAGGTGACCCAGCACCGATTACAGCTATATATAAGTAAGGTGACCCGGCAGATTACAGCTATATATAAAGTAAAGGTGACCCGGCACCCGGCAGATTACAGCTATATATAAGTAGGTGACCCGGCACCCTGCAGATTACAGCTATATATAAGTAAAGGTGACCCGGCACCCGGCAGATTACAGCTATATATAAGTAAGGTGACCCCGGCACCCTGGCAGATTACAGCTATATATAAGTAAGGTGACCCGGCACCCGGGCAGATTACAGCTATATATAAGTAAGGTGACCCGGCACCCGGCAGATTACAGCTATATATAAGTAAGGTGACCCGGCACCCGGCAGATTACAGCTATATATAAGTAAGGTGACCCACCCGGCAGATTACAGCTATATATAAGTAAAGGTGACCCGGCACACGGCAGATTACAGCTATATATAAGTAAGGGTGACCCAGCACCACGCAGATTACAGCTATATATAAGTAAGGTGACCCAGGCACCCGGCAGATTACAGCTATATATAAGTAAGGTGACCCGGCTCCCGGCAGATTACAGCTATATATAAGTAAGGTGACCCGGCACCCGGCAGATACAGCGTATATATAAGTAAGGTGACCCGGCACCCGGCAGATTACAGCTATATATAAGTAAGGTGACCCGGCACCGGCAGATTACAGCTATATATAAGGTAAGGTGACTCCCAGCACCCGGCAGATTACAGCTATATATAAGTAAGGTGACCCTGCACTCTGGCAGATTACAGCTTTATATAAGTAAGGTGACCGCGGCACCCGGCAGATTACAGCTATATATAAGTAAGGTGACCCGGCACCCGGCAGATTACAGCTATATATAAGTAAGGTGACCCGGCAGATTACAGCTATATATAAGTAAGGTGACCCGGAACACGGCAGATTACAGCTATATATAAGTAAGGGGACCCCAGCACCAAGCAGATTACAGCTATATATAAGTAAGGTGACCCATCACCCGGCAGATTACAGCTATATATAAGTAAGGTGACCGGCTCCTCGGCAGGATTACAGCTATATATAAGAAAGTGTGACCCGGCAGATTACAGCTATATATAAGTAAGGTGACCCGGCACCCGGCAGATTACAGCTATATATAAGTAAGGTGACCCGGCACCCCGGCAGATTACAGCTATATATAAGGAAGGTGACCCAGCACCCGGCAGATTACAGCTATATATAAGTAAGGTGACCCGACACCAGGCAGATTACAGCTATATATAAGTAAGGTGACCCGACACCAGGCAGATTACAGCTATATATAAGTAAGGTGACCCGGCACCCGGCAGATTACAGCTATATATAAGTAAGGTGACCCGGCACCCGGCAGATTACAGCTATATATAAGTAAGGTGACCCGGCACCCGGCAGATTACAGCTATATATAAGTAAGGTGACCCAGCACCCGGCAGATTACAGCTATATATAAGTAAGGTGACCCGGAACTCGGCAGATTACAGCTATATATAAGAGGTGACCCGACACCAGGCAGATTACAGCTATATATAAGTAAGGTTGCCCCGGCACCCCGGCAGATTACAGCTATATATAAGTTAAGGTGACCCCGGGCACCCGGCAGATTACAGCTATATATAAGTAAGGTGACCCTGCACCTTGGCAGATTACAGCTTTATATAAGTATGGTGACCCGGCACCCGGCAGATTACAGCTATATATAAGTAAGGTGACCCGGAACACGGCAGATTACAGCTATATATAAGTAAGGTGACCCAGCACCCGGCAGATTACAGCTATATATAAGTAAGGTGACCCAGCACCCATCAGATTACAGCTATATATATAAGTAAGGTGACACGGCTCCCGGCAGATTACAGCTATATATAAGTAAGGTGACCCGGCAGATTACAGCTATATATAAGAAAGGTGACCCGGCAGATTACAGCTATATATAAGTAAGGTGACCCGGCACCCGGCAGATTACAGCTATATATAAGTAAGGTGACCCGGCACCCGGCACATTACAGCTATATATAAGTAAGGTGACCCGGCACCCGGCAGATTACAGCTATATATAAGTAAGGTGACCCGGCACCCGGCAGATTACAGCTATATATAAGTAAGGTGACCCGGCACCCGGCAGATTACAGCTATATATAAGGTGACCCCGACACCAGGCAGATTACAGCTATATATAAGTAAGGTGACCCGGCACCCGGCAGATTACAGCGTATATATAAGTAAGGTGACCCGGCACCCGGCAGATTACAGCTATATATAAGTAAGGTGACCCGGCACCCAGCAGATTACAGCTATATATAAGTAAGGTGACCCGGCACCCGGTAGATTACAGCTATATATAAGTAAGGTGACCCGGGCACCCGGCAGAATACAGCTATATATAAGTAAGGTGACCCGGCACCCGGCAGATTACAGCTATATATAAGTAAGGTGACCCGGCACCCGGAAGATTACAGCTATATATAAGTAAAGGTGACCCGGGCACCCGGCAGTTTACAGCTATATATAAGTAAGGTGACCCGGCACACGGCAGATTACAGCTATATATAAGTAAGGTGACCCCGGCACCCGGCACATTACAGCTATATATAAGTAAGGTGACCCGGCACCCGACAGATTACAGCTATATATAAGTAAGGTGACCCAGCACCCGGCAGATTACAGCTATATATTAGGAAGGTGACCCAGCACCCGGCAGATTACAGCTATATATAATGTGACCTGACACCAGGCAGATTACAGCTATATATAAGTAAGGTGACCCGACACCAGGCAGATTAGAGCTATATATAAGTAAGGTGACCAGGCACCCGGCAGATTACAGCTATATATAAGTAAGGTGACCCGGCACCCGGCAGATTACAGCTATATATAAGTAAGGTGACCCGGCACCCGGCAGATTACAGCTATATATAAGTAAGGTGACCCGGCACCCGGTAGATTACAGCTATATATAAGTAAGGTGACCCGGCACCCGGCAGACTACAGCTATATATAAGTAAGGTGACCCGGCACCCGGCAGATTACAGCTATATATAAGTAAGGGTGACCCAGCACCCGGCAGATTACAGCTATATATAAGTAAGGTGACCCGGCACCCGGCAGATTACAACTATATATAAGGTGACCCGACACCAGGCAGATTACAGCTATATATAAGTAAGGTGACCCGGCACCCGGCAGATTTACAGCTATATAGTATTAGAGGTGACCCGGCACCCCCGGCAGATTACAGCTATATATAAGTAAGGTGACCCAGGCACCCGGCAGATTACAGCTATATATAAGTATGGTGACCCGGCTCCTGGCAGATTACAGCTATATATAAGTAAGGTGACCCGACACCCGGCAGATTACAGCTATATATAAGTAAGGTGACTCGGCAGATTACAGCTATATATAAGTAAGGTGACCCGTCACCCAGGCAGATTACAGCTATATATAAGTAAGGTGACGCCGGCAGATAACAGCTATATATAAGTAAGGTGACCCGGGCACCCGGCAGATTACAGCTATATATAAGTAAGGTGACCCGGCACCCGACAGATTACAGCTATATATAAGTAAGGTGACCCGGATCCTCGGCAGATTACAGTTACAGCTATATATAAGTAAGGTGACCAGGCACCCGGCAGATTACAGCTATATATAAGTAAGGTGACCCGGCACCCGGCAGATTACAGCTATATATAAGTAAAGGTGACCCGGCACCCGGCAGATTACAGCTATATATAAGTAAGGTTACCCGGCACCCGGCAGATTACAGCTTATATATAAGTAAGGTGACCCGGCACCCGGCAGATTACAGCTATATATAAGTAAGGTAACCCGACACCGGCAGATTACAGCTATATATACGTAAGGTGACCCAGGCACCCGGCAGATTACAGCTATATATAAGTAAGGTGACCCGGAACCCGGCAGATTATAGCTATATAGTAATGTGACCCGGCACCCGGCAGATTACAGCTATATATAAGTAAGGTGACCCGTGCACCCGGCAGATTACAGCTATATATAAGTAAGGTGACCCGGCACCCGGCAGATTACAGCTATATATAAGTAAGGTGACCTGCACTTGGCAGATTACAGCTTTATATAAGTAAGGTGACCCGGGCACCCGGGCAGATTACAGCTATATATAAGTAAGGTGACCCGGCACCCGGCAGATTACAGCTATATATAAGTAAGGTGACCCGACAGATTACAGCTATATATAAGTAAGGTGACCCGGAACACGGCAGATTACAGCTATATATAAAGTAAGGTGACCCAGGCACCAAGCAGATTACAGCTATATATAAGTAAGGTGACCCGGCAGATTACAGCTATATATAAGTAAGGTGACCCGGAACACGGCAGATTACAGCTATATATAAGTAAGGTGACCCGGCACCCGGCAGATTACAGCTATATATAAGTAAGGTGACCCGGCACCCGGTAGATTACAGCTATATATAAGTAAGGTGACCCGGGCACCCGGCAGACTACAGCTATATATAAGTAAGGTGACCCGGCACCCGGCAGATTACAGCTATATATAAGTAAGGTGACCCTGCACCCGGCAGATTACAGCTATATATAAGTAAGGGTGACCCGGCACCCGGCAGATTACAGCTATATATAAGGTGACCCGACACCAGGCAGATTACAGCTATATATAAGTAAGGTGACCCGGCATCCGGCAGATTACAGCTATATATAAGTAAGGTGACCCGGCACCCGGCAGATTACAGCTATGCATAAGTAAGTGACCCGGCCCCCTGCAGATTACAGCTATATATAAGAAAGGTGACCCGGCACTCTGCAGATTACAGCTATATATAAGTAAGGTGACCCGGCACCCGGCAGATTACAGCTATATATAAGTATGGTGACCCGGCTCCCGGCAGATTACAGCTATATATAAGTAAGGTGACCCGACACCCGGCAGATTACAGCTATATATAAGTAAGGTGACTCGGCAGATTACAGCTATATATAAGTAAGGTGACCCGTCACCCAGCAGATTACAGCTATATATAAGTAAGGTGACCCGGCAGATAACAGCTATATATAAGTAAGGTGACCCGGCACCCGGCAGATTACAGCTATATATAAGTAAGGTGACCCGGCACCCGACAGATTACAGCTATATATAAGTAAGGTGACCCGGCATCCGGCAGATTACAGCTATATATAAGTAAGGTGACCCGGCACCCGGCAGATTACAGCTATATATAAGTAAGGTGACCCGGCACCCGGCAGATTACAGCTATATATAAGTAAGGTGACCCGGCACCCGGCAGATTACAGCTATATATAAGTAAGGTTACCCGGCACCCGGCAGATTACAGCTATATATAAGTAAGGTGACCCGGCACCCGGCAGATTACAGCTATATATAAGTAAGGTAACCCGACACCCGGCAGATTACAGCTATATATACGTAAGGTGACCCGGCACCCGGCAGATTACAGCTATATATAAGTAAGGTGACCCGGAACCCGGCAGATTATAGCTATATATAATGTGACCCGGCACCCGGCAGATTACAGCTATATATAAGTAAGGTGACCCGGCACCCGGCAGATTACAGCTATATATAAGTAAGGTGACCCGGCACCCGGCAGATTACAGCTATATATAAGTAAGGTGACCCTGCACTTGGCAGATTACAGCTTTATATAAGTAAGGTGACCCGGCACCCGGCAGATTACAGCTATATATAAGTAAGGTGACCCGGCACCCGGCAGATTACAGCTATATATAAGTAAGGTGACCCGGCAGATTACAGCTATATATAAGTAAGGTGACCCGGAACACGGCAGATTACAGCTATATATAAGTAAGGTGACCCAGCACCAAGCAGATTACAGCTATATATAAGTAAGGTGACCCGGCAGATTACAGCTATATATAAGTAAGGTGACCCGGAACACGGCAGATTACAGCTATATATAAGTAAGGTGACCCGGCACCCGGCAGATTACAGCTATATATAAGTAAGGTGACCCGGCACCCGGTAGATTACAGCTATATATAAGTAAGGTGACCCGGCACCCGGCAGACTACAGCTATATATAAGTAAGGTGACCAGGCACCCGGCAGATTACAGCTATATATAAGTAAGGTGACCCTGCACCCGGCAGATTACAGCTATATATAAGTAAGGTGACCCGGCACCCGGCAGATTACAGCTATATATAAGGTGACCCGACACCAGGCAGATTACAGCTATATATAAGTAAGGTGACCCGGCATCCGGCAGATTACAGCTATATATAAGTAAGGTGACCCGGCACCCGGCAGATTACAGCTATGCATAAGTAAGTGACCCGGCCCCCTGCAGATTACAGCTATATATAAGAAAGGTGACCCGGCACTCTGCAGATTACAGCTATATATAAGTAAGGTGACCCGGCACCCGGCAGATTACAGCTATATATAAGTATGGTGACCCGGCTCCCGGCAGATTACAGCTATATATAAGTAAGGTGACCCGACACCCGGCAGATTACAGCTATATATAAGTAAGGTGACTCGGCAGATTACAGCTATATATAAGTAAGGTGACCCGTCACCCAGCAGATTACAGCTATATATAAGTAAGGTGACCCGGCAGATAACAGCTATATATAAGTAAGGTGACCCGGCACCCGGCAGATTACAGCTATATATAAGTAAGGTGACCCGGCACCCGACAGATTACAGCTATATATAAGTAAGGTGACCCGGCACCCGGCAGATTACAGCTATATATAAATAAGGTGACCCGGCACCCGGCAGATTACAGCTATATATAAGTAAGGTGACCCGGCACCCGGCAGATTACAGCTATATATAAGTAAGGTGACCCGGCACCCGGCAGATTACAGCTATATATAAGTAAGGTTACCCGGCACCCGGCAGATTACAGCTATATATAAGTAAGGTGACCCGGCACCCGGCAGATTACAGCTATATATAAGTAAGGTAACCCGACACCCGGCAGATTACAGCTATATATACGTAAGGTGACCCGGCACCCGGCAGATTATAGCTATATATAATGTGACCCGGCACCCGGCAGATTACAGCTATATATAAGTAAGGTGACCCGGCACCCGGCAGATTACAGCTATATATAAGTAAGGTGACCCGGCACCCGGCAGATTACAGCTATATATAAGTAAGGTGACCCGGCAGATTACAGCTATATATAAGTAAGGTGACCCGGAACACGGCAGATTACAGCTATATATAAGTAAGGAGACCCAGCACCAAGCAGATTACAGCTATATATAAGTAAGGTGACCCAGCACCCGGCAGATTACAGCTATATATAAGTAAGGTGACCCGGCTCCCGGCAGATTTCAGCGATATATAAGAAAGGTGACCCGGCAGATTACAGCTATATATAAGTAAGGTGACCCGGCACCCGGCAGATTACAGCTATATATAAGTAAGGTGACCCGGCACTCGGCACATTACAGCTATATATAAGTAAGGTGACCCGGCACCCGACAGATTACAGCTATATATAAGTAAAGTGACCCAGCACCCGGCAGATTACAGCTATATATAAGGAAGGTGACCCAGCACCCGGCAGATTACAGCTATATATAAGGTGACCCGACACCAGGCAGATTACAGCTATATATAAGTAAGGTGACCCGGCACCCGGCAGATTACAGCTATATATAAGTAAGGTGACCCGGCACCCGGCAGATTACAGCTATATATAAGTAAGGTGACCCGGCACCCGGCAGATTACAGCTATATATAAGTAAGGTGACCCGGAACTCGGCAGATTACAGCTATATATAAGGTGACCCGACACCAGGCAGATTACAGCTATATATAAGTAAGGTGACCCGGCACCCGGCAGATTACAGCTATATATAAGTAAGGTGAACCGGCACCCGGCAGATTACAGCTATATATAAGTAAGGTGACCTGGCACCCGGCAGATTACAGCTATATATAAGTAAGGTGACCCTGCACTTGGCAGATTACAGCTTTATATAAGTATTTTGACCCGGCACCCGGCAGATTACAGCTATATATAAGTAAGGTGACCCGGAACACGGCAGATTACAGCTATATATAAGTAAGGTGACCCAGCACCCGGCAGATTACAGCTATATATAAGTAAGGTGACCCAGCACCCATCAGATTACAGCTATATATAAGTAAGGTGACACGGCTCCCGGCAGATTACAGCTATATATAAGTAAGGTGACCCGGCAGATTACAGCTATATATAAGAAAGGTGACCCGGCAGATTACAGCTATATATAAGTAAGGTTACCCGGCACCCGGCAGATTACAGCTATATATAAGTAAGGTGACCCGGCAGATTACAGCTATATATAAGAAAGGTGACCCGGCAGATTACAGCTATATATAAGTAAGGTGACCCGGCACCCGGCAGATTACAGCTATATATAAGTAAGGTGACCCAGCACCAAGCAGATTACAGCTATATATAAGTAAGGTGACCCGGCAGATTACAGCTATATATAAGTAAGGTGACCCGGAACACGGCAGATTACAGCTATATATAAGTAAGGTGACCCGGCACCCGGCAGATTACAGCTATATATAAGTAAGGTGACCCGGCACCCGGTAGATTACAGCTATATATAAGTAAGGTGACCCGGCACCCGGCAGACTACAGCTATATATAAGTAAGGTGACCCGGCACCCGGCAGATTACAGCTATATATAAGTAAGGTGACCCTGCACCCGGCAGATTACAGCTATATATAAGTAAGGTGACCCGGCACCCGGCAGATTACAGCTATATATAAGGTGACCCGACACCAGGCAGATTACAGCTATATATAAGTAAGGTGACCCGGCATCCGGCAGATTACAGCTATATATAAGTAAGGTGACCCGGCACCCGGCAGATTACAGCTATGCATAAGTAAGTGACCCGGCCCCCTGCAGATTACAGCTATATATAAGAAAGGTGACCCGGCACTCTGCAGATTACAGCTATATATAAGTAAGGTGACCCGGCACCCGGCAGATTACAGCTATATATAAGTATGGTGACCCGGCTCCCGGCAGATTACAGCTATATATAAGTAAGGTGACCCGACACCCGGCAGATTACAGCTATATATAAGTAAGGTGACTCGGCAGATTACAGCTATATATAAGTAAGGTGACCCGTCACCCAGCAGATTACAGCTATATATAAGTAAGGTGACCCGGCAGATAACAGCTATATATAAGTAAGGTGACCCGGCACCCGGCAGATTACAGCTATATATAAGTAAGGTGACCCGGCACCCGACAGATTACAGCTATATATAAGTAAGGTGACCCGGCATCCGGCAGATTACAGCTATATATAAGTAAGGTGACCCGGCACCCGGCAGATTACAGCTATATATAAGTAAGGTGACCCGGCACCCGGCAGATTACAGCTATATATAAGTAAGGTGACCCGGCACCCGGCAGATTACAGCTATATATAAGTAAGGTTACCCGGCACCCGGCAGATTACAGCTATATATAAGTAAGGTGACCCGGCACCCGGCAGATTACAGCTATATATAAGTAAGGTAACCCGACACCCGGCAGATTACAGCTATATATACGTAAGGTGACCCGGCACCCGGCAGATTACAGCTATATATAAGTAAGGTGACCCGGAACCCGGCAGATTATAGCTATATATAATGTGACCCGGCACCCGGCAGATTACAGCTATATATAAGTAAGGTGACCCGGCACCCGGCAGATTACAGCTATATATAAGTAAGGTGACCCGGCACCCGGCAGATTACAGCTATATATAAGTAAGGTGACCCTGCACTTGGCAGATTACAGCTTTATATAAGTAAGGTGACCCGGCACCCGGCAGATTACAGCTATATATAAGTAAGGTGACCCGGCACCCGGCAGATTACAGCTATATATAAGTAAGGTGACCCGGCAGATTACAGCTATATATAAGTAAGGTGACCCGGAACACGGCAGATTACAGCTATATATAAGTAAGGTGACCCAGCACCAAGCAGATTACAGCTATATATAAGTAAGGTGACCCGGCAGATTACAGCTATATATAAGTAAGGTGACCCGGAACACGGCAGATTACAGCTATATATAAGTAAGGTGACCCGGCACCCGGCAGATTACAGCTATATATAAGTAAGGTGACCCGGCACCCGGTAGATTACAGCTATATATAAGTAAGGTGACCCGGCACCCGGCAGACTACAGCTATATATAAGTAAGGTGACCAGGCACCCGGCAGATTACAGCTATATATAAGTAAGGTGACCCTGCACCCGGCAGATTACAGCTATATATAAGTAAGGTGACCCGGCACCCGGCAGATTACAGCTATATATAAGGTGACCCGACACCAGGCAGATTACAGCTATATATAAGTAAGGTGACCCGGCATCCGGCAGATTACAGCTATATATAAGTAAGGTGACCCGGCACCCGGCAGATTACAGCTATGCATAAGTAAGTGACCCGGCCCCCTGCAGATTACAGCTATATATAAGAAAGGTGACCCGGCACTCTGCAGATTACAGCTATATATAAGTAAGGTGACCCGGCACCCGGCAGATTACAGCTATATATAAGTATGGTGACCCGGCTCCCGGCAGATTACAGCTATATATAAGTAAGGTGACCCGACACCCGGCAGATTACAGCTATATATAAGTAAGGTGACTCGGCAGATTACAGCTATATATAAGTAAGGTGACCCGTCACCCAGCAGATTACAGCTATATATAAGTAAGGTGACCCGGCAGATAACAGCTATATATAAGTAAGGTGACCCGGCACCCGGCAGATTACAGCTATATATAAGTAAGGTGACCCGGCACCCGACAGATTACAGCTATATATAAGTAAGGTGACCCGGCACCCGGCAGATTACAGCTATATATAAATAAGGTGACCCGGCACCCGGCAGATTACAGCTATATATAAGTAAGGTGACCCGGCACCCGGCAGATTACAGCTATATATAAGTAAGGTGACCCGGCACCCGGCAGATTACAGCTATATATAAGTAAGGTTACCCGGCACCCGGCAGATTACAGCTATATATAAGTAAGGTGACCCGGCACCCGGCAGATTACAGCTATATATAAGTAAGGTAACCCGACACCCGGCAGATTACAGCTATATATACGTAAGGTGACCCGGCACCCGGCAGATTATAGCTATATATAATGTGACCCGGCACCCGGCAGATTACAGCTATATATAAGTAAGGTGACCCGGCACCCGGCAGATTACAGCTATATATAAGTAAGGTGACCCGGCACCCGGCAGATTACAGCTATATATAAGTAAGGTGACCCGGCAGATTACAGCTATATATAAGTAAGGTGACCCGGAACACGGCAGATTACAGCTATATATAAGTAAGGAGACCCAGCACCAAGCAGATTACAGCTATATATAAGTAAGGTGACCCAGCACCCGGCAGATTACAGCTATATATAAGTAAGGTGACCCGGCTCCCGGCAGATTTCAGCGATATATAAGAAAGGTGACCCGGCAGATTACAGCTATATATAAGTAAGGTGACCCGGCACCCGGCAGATTACAGCTATATATAAGTAAGGTGACCCGGCACTCGGCACATTACAGCTATATATAAGTAAGGTGACCCGGCACCCGACAGATTACAGCTATATATAAGTAAAGTGACCCAGCACCCGGCAGATTACAGCTATATATAAGGAAGGTGACCCAGCACCCGGCAGATTACAGCTATATATAAGGTGACCCGACACCAGGCAGATTACAGCTATATATAAGTAAGGTGACCCGGCACCCGGCAGATTACAGCTATATATAAGTAAGGTGACCCGGCACCCGGCAGATTACAGCTATATATAAGTAAGGTGACCCGGCACCCGGCAGATTACAGCTATATATAAGTAAGGTGACCCGGAACTCGGCAGATTACAGCTATATATAAGGTGACCCGACACCAGGCAGATTACAGCTATATATAAGTAAGGTGACCCGGCACCCGGCAGATTACAGCTATATATAAGTAAGGTGAACCGGCACCCGGCAGATTACAGCTATATATAAGTAAGGTGACCTGGCACCCGGCAGATTACAGCTATATATAAGTAAGGTGACCCTGCACTTGGCAGATTACAGCTTTATATAAGTATTTTGACCCGGCACCCGGCAGATTACAGCTATATATAAGTAAGGTGACCCGGAACACGGCAGATTACAGCTATATATAAGTAAGGTGACCCAGCACCCGGCAGATTACAGCTATATATAAGTAAGGTGACCCAGCACCCATCAGATTACAGCTATATATAAGTAAGGTGACACGGCTCCCGGCAGATTACAGCTATATATAAGTAAGGTGACCCGGCAGATTACAGCTATATATAAGAAAGGTGACCCGGCAGATTACAGCTATATATAAGTAAGGTTACCCGGCACCCGGCAGATTACAGCTATATATAAGTAAGGTGACCCGGCAGATTACAGCTATATATAAGAAAGGTGACCCGGCAGATTACAGCTATATATAAGTAAGGTGACCCGGCACCCGGCAGATTACAGCTATATATAAGTAAGGTGACCCAGCACCAAGCAGATTACAGCTATATATAAGTAAGGTGACCCAGCACCCGGCAGATTACAGCTATATATAAGTAAGGTGACCCGGCTCCCGGCAGATTTCAGCGATATATAAGAAAGGTGACCCGGCAGATTACAGCTATATATAAGTAAGGTGACCCGGCACCCGGCAGATTACAGCTATATATAAGTAAGGTGACCCGGCACTCGGCACATTACAGCTATATATAAGTAAGGTGACCCGGCACCCGACAGATTACAGCTATATATAAGTAAAGTGACCCAGCACCCGGCAGATTACAGCTATATATAAGGAAGGTGACCCAGCACCCGGCAGATTACAGCTATATATAAGGTGACCCGACACCAGGCAGATTACAGCTATATATAAGTAAGGTGACCCGACACCAGGCAGATTACAGCTATATATAAGTAAGGTGACCCGGCACCCGGCAGATTACAGCTATATATAAGTAAGGTGACCCGGCACCCGGCAGATTACAGCTATATATAAGTAAGGTGACCCGGCACCCGGCAGATTACAGCTATATATAAGTAAGGTGACCCGGCACCCGGCAGATTACAGCTATATATAAGTAAGGTGACCCGGAACTCGGCAGATTACAGCTATATATAAGGTGACCCGACACCAGGCAGATTACAGCTATATATAAGTAAGGTGACCCGGCACCCGGCAGATTACAGCAATATATAAGTAAGGTGAACCGGCACCCGGCAGATTACAGCTATATATAAGTAAGGTGACCTGGCACCCGGCAGATTACAGCTATATATAAGTAAGGTGACCCTGCACTTGGCAGATTACAGCTTTATATAAGTATGGTGACCCGGCACCCGGCAGATTACAGCTATATATAAGTAAGGTGACCCGGCACCCGGCAGATTACAGCTATATATAAGTAAGGTGACCCGGAACACGGCAGATTACAGCTATATATAAGTAAGGTGACCCAGCACCCGGCAGATTACAGCTATATATAAGTAAGGTGACCCGGCACCCATCAGATTACAGCTATATATAAGTAAGGTGACACGGCTCCCGGCAGATTACAGCTATATATAAGTAAGGTGACACGGCTCCCGGCAGATTACAGCTATATATAAGTAAGGTGACCCGGCAGATTACAGCTATATATAAGAAAGATGACCCGGCAGATTACAGCTATATATAAGTAAGGTGACCCGGCACCCGGCAGATTACAGCTATATATAAGTAAGGTGACCCGGCACCCGGCAGATTACAGCTATATATAAGTAAGGTGACCCGGCACCCGACAGATTACAACTATATATAAGTAAAGTGACCCAGCACCCGGCAGATTACAGCTATATATAAGGAAGGTGACCCAGCACCCGGCAGATTACAGCTATATATAAGGTGACCCGACACCAGGCAGATTACAGCTATATATAAGTAAGGTGACCCGACACCAGGCAGATTACAGCTATATATAAGTAAGGTGACCCGGCACCCGGCAGATTACAGCTATATATAAGTAAGGTGACCCGGCACCCGGCAGATTACAGCTATATATAAGTAAGGTGACCCGGCACCCGGCAGATTACAGCTATATATAAGTAAGGTGACCCGGCACCCGGCAGATTACAGCTATATATAAGTAAGGTGACCCGGCACCCGGTAGATTACAGCTATATATAAGTAAGGTGACCTGGCACCCGGCAGACTACAGCTATATATAAGTAAGGTGACCCGGCACCCGGCAGATTATAGCTATATATAATGTGACCCGGCACCCGGCAGATTACAGCTATATATAAGTAAGGTGACCCGGCACCCGGCAGATTACAGCTATATATACGTAAGGTGACCCGGCACCCGGCAGATTATAGCTATATATAATGTGACCCGGCACCCGGCAGATTACAGCTATATATAAGTAAGGTGACCCGGCACCCGGCAGATTACAGCTATATATAAGTAAGGTGACCCGGCACCCGGCAGATTACAGCTATATATAAGTAAGGTGACCCGGCAGATTACAGCTATATATAAGTAAGGTGACCCGGAACACGGCAGATTACAGCTATATATAAGTAAGGAGACCCAGCACCAAGCAGATTACAGCTATATATAAGTAAGGTGACCCAGCACCCGGCAGATTACAGCTATATATAAGTAAGGTGACCCGGCTCCCGGCAGATTTCAGCGATATATAAGAAAGGTAACCCGGCAGATTACAGCTATATATAAGTAAGGTGACCCGGCACCCGGCAGATTACAGCTATATATAAGTAAGGTGACCCGGCACTCGGCACATTACAGCTATATATAAGTAAGGTGACCCGGCACCCGACAGATTACAGCTATATATAAGTAAAGTGACCCAGCACCCGGCAGATTACAGCTATATATAAGGAAGGTGACCCAGCACCCGGCAGATTACAGCTATATATAAGGTGACCCGACACCAGGCAGATTACAGCTATATATAAGTAAGGTGACCCGACACCAGGCAGATTACAGCTATATATAAGTAAGGTGACCCGGCACCCGGCAGATTACAGCTATATATAAGTAAGGTGACCCGGCACCCGGCAGATTACAGCTATATATAAGTAAGGTGACCCGGCACCCGGCAGATTACAGCTATATATAAGTAAGGTGACCCGGAACTCGGCAGATTACAGCTATATATAAGGTGACCCGACACCAGGCAGATTACAGCTATATATAAGTAAGGTGACCCGGCACCCGGCAGATTACAGCTATATATAAGTAAGGTGAACCGGCACCCGGCAGATTACAGCTATATATAAGTAAGGTGACCTGGCACCCGGCAGATTACAGCTATATATAAGTAAGGTGACCCTGCACTTGGCAGATTACAGCTTTATATAAGTATGGTGACCCGGCACCCGGCAGATTACAGCTATATATAAGTAAGGTGACCCGGAACACGGCAGATTACAGCTATATATAAGTAAGGTGACCCAGCACCCGGCAGATTACAGCTATATATAAGTAAGGTGACCCAGCACCCATCAGATTACAGCTATATATAAATAAGGTGACACGGCTCCCGGCAGATTACAGCTATATATAAGTAAGGTGACCCGGCAGATTACAGCTATATATAAGAAAGGTGACCCGGCAGATTACAGCTATATATAAGTAAGGTGACCCGGCACCCGGCAGATTACAGCTATATATAAGTAAGGTGACCCGGCAGATTACAGCTATATATAAGAAAGGTGACCCGGCAGATTACAGCTATATATAAGTAAGGTGACCCGGCACCCGGCAGATTACAGCTATATATAAGTAAGGTGACCCAGCACCAAGCAGATTACAGCTATATATAAGTAAGGTGACCCAGCACCCGGCAGATTACAGCTATATATAAGTAAGGTGACCCGGCTCCCGGCAGATTTCAGCGATATATAAGAAAGGTGACCCGGCAGATTACAGCTATATATAAGTAAAGTGACCCGGCACCCGGCAGATTACAGCTATATATAAGTAAGGTGACCCGGCACTCGGAACATTACAGCTATATATAAGTAAGGTGACCCGGAAACCCGACAGATTACAGCTATATATAAGTAAAGTGACCCAGCACCCGGCAGATTACAGCTATATATAAGGAAGGTGACCCAGCACCCGGCAGATTACAGCTATATATAAGGTGACCCGACACCAGGCAGATTACAGCTATATATAAGTAAGGTGACCCGACACCAGGCAGATTACAGCTATATATAAGTAAGGTGACCCGGCACCCGGCAGATTACAGCTATATATAAGTAAGGTGACCCGGCACCCGGCAGATTACAGCTATATATAAGTAAGGTGACCCGGCACCCGGCAGATTACAGCTATATATAAGTAAGGTGACCCGGCACCCGGCAGATTACAGCTATATATAAGTAAGGTGACCCGGAACTCGGCAGATTACAGCTATATATAAGGTGACCCGACACCAGGCAGATTACAGCTATATATAAGTAAGGTGACCCGGCACCCGGCAGATTACAGCAATATATAAGTAAGGTGAACCGGCACCCGGCAGATTACAGCTATATATAAGTAAGGTGACCTGGCACCCGGCAGATTACAGCTATATATAAGTAAGGTGACCCTGCACTTGGCAGATTACAGCTTTATATAAGTATGGTGACCCGGCACCCGGCAGATTACAGCTATATATAAGTAAGGTGACCCGGCACCCGGCAGATTACAGCTATATATAAGTAAGGTGACCCGGAACACGGCAGATTACAGCTATATATAAGTAAGGTGACCCAGCACCCGGCAGATTACAGCTATATATAAGTAAGGTGACCCAGCACCCATCAGATTACAGCTATATATAAGTAAGGTGACACGGCTCCCGGCAGATTACAGCTATATATAAGTAAGGTGACCCGGCAGATTACAGCTATATATAAGAAAGGTGACCCGGCAGATTACAGCTATATATAAGTAAGGTGACCCGGCACCCGGCAGATTACAGCTATATATAAGTAAGGTGACCCGGCACCCGGCAGATTACAGCTATATATAAGTAAGGTGACCCGGCACCCGACAGATTACAACTATATATAAGTAAAGTGACCCAGCACCCGGTAGATTACAGCTATATATAAGGAAGGTGACCCAGCACCCGGCAGATTACAGCTATATATAAGGTGACCCGACACCAGGCAGATTACAGCTATATATAAGTAAGGTGACCCGGCACCCGGCAGATTACAGCTATATATAAGTAAGGTGACCCGGCACCCGACAGATTACAACTATATATAAGTAAAGTGACCCAGCACCCGGTAGATTACAGCTATATATAAGGAAGGTGACCCAGCACCCGGCAGATTACAGCTATATATAAGGTGACCCGACACCAGGCAGATTACAGCTATATATAAGTAAGGTGACCCGGCACACGGCAGATTACAGCTATATATAAGTAAGGTGACCCAGCACCCGGTAGATTACAGCTATATATAAGTAAGGTGACCCGGCACCCGGCAGATTACAGCTATATATAAGTAAGGTGACCCGGCACCCGGCAGATTACAGCTATATATAAGTAAGGTGACCCGGCACCCGGAAGATTACAGCTATATATAAGTAAGATGACCCGGCACCCGGCAGTTTACAGCTATATATAAGTAAGGTGACCCGGCACACGGCAGATTACAGCTATATATAAGTAAGGTGACCCGGCACTCGGCAGATTACAGCTACCCGGTAAATTACAGCTATATATAAGGAAGGTGACCCGGCACCCGGCAGATTACAGCTATATATAAGTAAGGTGACCCGGCACCCGGCAGATTACAGCTATATATAAGTAAGGTGACCCGGCACCCGGAAGATTACAGCTATATATAAGTATGGTGACCCGGCAGCTGGCAGATTACAGCTATATATAAGTAAGGTGACCCGGCACCCGGCAGATTACAGCTATATATAAGTAAGGTGACCCGGCATCCGGCAGATTAAAGCTATATATAAGTAAGGTGACCCGGCACCCGGCAGATTTCAGCTATATATAAGTAAGGTTACCCGGCATCCGGCAGATTACAGCTATATATAAGTAAGGTGACCCGGCACCAGGCAGATTACAGCTATATATAAGTAAGGTGACCCGGCACCCGGTAGATTACAGCTATATATAAGTAAGGTGACCCTGCACCCCGCAGACTACAGCTATATATAAGTAAGGTGACCCGGCTCCCGGCAGATTACAGCTATATATAAGTAAGGTGACCCGGCACCCGGCAGATTACAGCTATATATAAGTAAGGTGACCCGGCACCCGGCAGATTACAGCTATATATAAGTAAGGTGACCCGGCACCCGGCAGATTACAGCTACCCGGTAGATTACAGCTATATATAAGTAAGGTGACCCGACACCCGGCTGATTAAAGCTATATATAAGTAAGGTGACCCGGCACCCGGCAGATTACAGCTATATATAAGTAAGGTGATCCGGCACCCGGCAGATTACAGCTATATATAAGTAAGGTGACCCGGCACCCTGCAGATTACAGCTATATATAAGTAAGGTGACCCGGCATCCGGCAGATTACAGCTATATATAAGTAAGGTGACCCGGAACCCGACAGATTACAGCTATATATAAGTAAGGTGACCCGGCACCCGGCAGATTACAGCTATATATAAGTAAGGTGACCCGGCACCCGGCAGATTACAGCTATATATAAGTAAGGTGACCCGGCACCCGGCAGATTACAGCTATATATAAGTAAGGTGACCCGGCAGATTACAGCTATATATAAGTAAGGTGACCCGGCACCCGGCAGATTACAGCTATATATAAGTAAGGTGACCCGGCACCCGGCAGATTACAGCTATATATAAGTAAGGTGACCCAGCATATTACAGCTATATATAAGTAAGGTGACCCGGCAGATTACAGCTATATATAAGTAAGGTGACCCGGCACCTGGCAGATTATAGCTATATATAATGTGACCCGGCACCCGGCAGATTACAGCTATATATAAGTAAGGTGACCCGGCACCCGGCAGATTACAGCTATATATAAGTAAGGTGACCCGGCACCCGGCAGATTACAGCTATATATAAGTAAGGTGACCCTGCACTTGGCAGATTACAGCTTTATATAAGTAAGGTGACCCGGCACCCGGCAGATTACAGCTATATATAAGTAAGGTGACCCGGCACCCGGCAGATTACAGCTATATATAAGTAAGGTGACCCGGCAGATTACAGCTATATATAAGTAAGGTGACCCGGAACACGGCAGATTACAGCTATATATAAGTAAGGGGACCCAGCACCAAGCAGATTACAGCTATATATAAGTAAGGTGACCCATCACCCGGCAGATTACAGCTATATATAAGTAAGGTGACCCGGCTCCCGGCAGATTACAGCTATATATAAGAAAGGTGACCCGGCAGATTACAGCTATATATAAGTAAGGTGACCCGGCACCCGGCAGATTACAGCTATATATAAGTAAGGTGACCCGGCACCCGGCAGATTACAGCTATATATAAGGAAGGTGACCCAGCACCCGGCAGATTACAGCTATATATAAGTAAGGTGACCCTGCACTTGGCAGATTACAGCTTTATATAAGTAAGGTGACCCGGCACCCGGCAGATTACAGCTATATATAAGTAAGGTGACCCGGCACCCGGCAGATTACAGCTATATATAAGTAAGGTGACCCGGCAGATTACAGCTATATATAAGTAAGGTGACCCGGAACACGGCAGATTACAGCTATATATAAGTAAGGGGACCCAGCACCAAGCAGATTACAGCTATATATAAGTAAGGTGACCCATCACCCGGCAGATTACAGCTATATATAAGTAAGGTGACCCGGCTCCCGGCAGATTACAGCTATATATAAGAAAGGTGACCCGGCAGATTACAGCTATATATAAGTAAGGTGACCCGGCACCCGGCAGATTACAGCTATATATAAGTAAGGTGACCCGGCACCCGGCAGATTACAGCTATATATAAGGAAGGTGACCCAGCACCCGGCAGATTACAGCTATATATAAGGTGACCCGACACCAGGCAGATTACAGCTATATATAAGTAAGGTGACCCGACACCAGGCAGATTACAGCTATATATAAGTAAGGTGACCCGGCACCCGGCAGATTACAGCTATATATAAGTAAGGTGACCCGGCACCCGGCAGATTACAGCTATATATAAGTAAGGTGACCAGGCACCCGGCAGATTACAGCTATATATAAGTAAGGTGACCCAGCACCCGGCAGATTACAGCTATATATAAGTAAGGTGACCCGGAACTCGGCAGATTACAGCTATATATAAGGTGACCCGACACCAGGCAGATTACAGCTATATATAAGTAAGGTTGCCCCGGCACCCGGCAGATTACAGCTATATATAAGTAAGGTGACCCGGCACCCGGCAGATTACAGCTATATATAAGTAAGGTGACCCTGCACTTGGCAGATTACAGCTTTATATAAGTATGGTGACCCGGCACCCGGCAGATTACAGCTATATATAAGTAAGGTGACCCGGAACACGGCAGATTACAGCTATATATAAGTAAGGTGACCCAGCACCCGGCAGATTACAGCTATATATAAGTAAGGTGACCCAGCACCCATCAGATTACAGCTATATATAAGTAAGGTGACACGGCTCCCGGCAGATTACAGCTATATATAAGTAAGGTGACCCGGCAGATTACAGCTATATATAAGAAAGGTGACCCGGCAGATTACAGCTATATATAAGTAAGGTGACCCGGCACCCGGCAGATTACAGCTATATATAAGTAAGGTGACCCGGCACCCGGCACATTACAGCTATATATAAGTAAGGTGACCCGGCACCCGGCAGATTACAGCTATATATAAGTAAGGTGACCCGGCACCCGGCAGATTACAGCTATATATAAGTAAGGTGACCCGGCACCCGGCAGATTACAGCTATATATAAGGTGACCCGACACCAGGCAGATTACAGCTATATATAAGTAAGGTGACCCGGCACCCGGCAGATTACAGCTATATATAAGTAAGGTGACCCGGCACCCGGCAGATTACAGCTATATATAAGTAAGGTGACCCGGCACCCAGCAGATTACAGCTATATATAAGTAAGGTGACCCGGCACCCGGTAGATTACAGCTATATATAAGTAAGGTGACCCGGCACCCGGCAGAATACAGCTATATATAAGTAAGGTGACCCGGCACCCGGCAGATTACAGCTATATATAAGTAAGGTGACCCGGCACCCGGAAGATTACAGCTATATATAAGTAAGGTGACCCGGCACCCGGCAGTTTACAGCTATATATAAGTAAGGTGACCCGGCACACGGCAGATTACAGCTATATATAAGTAAGGTGACCCGGCACCCGGCACATTACAGCTATATATAAGTAAGGTGACCCGGCACCCGACAGATTACAGCTATATATAAGTAAGGTGACCCGGCACCCGGCAGATTACAGCTATGCATAAGTAAGTGACCCGGCCCCCTGCAGATTACAGCTATATATAAGAAAGGTGACCCGGCACTCTGCAGATTACAGCTATATATAAGTAAGGTGACCCGGCACCCGGCAGATTACAGCTATATATAAGTATGGTGACCCGGCTCCCGGCAGATTACAGCTATATATAAGTAAGGTGACCCGACACCCGGCAGATTACAGCTATATATAAGTAAGGTGACTCGGCAGATTACAGCTATATATAAGTAAGGTGACCCGTCACCCAGCAGATTACAGCTATATATAAGTAAGGTGACCCGGCAGATAACAGCTATATATAAGTAAGGTGACCCGGCACCCGGCAGATTACAGCTATATATAAGTAAGGTGACCCGGCACCCGACAGATTACAGCTATATATAAGTAAGGTGACCCGGCATCCGGCAGATTACAGCTATATATAAGTAAGGTGACCCGGCACCCGGCAGATTACAGCTATATATAAGTAAGGTGACCCGGCACCCGGCAGATTACAGCTATATATAAGTAAGGTGACCCGGCACCCGGCAGATTACAGCTATATATAAGTAAGGTTACCCGGCACCCGGCAGATTACAGCTATATATAAGTAAGGTGACCCGGCACCCGGCAGATTACAGCTATATATAAGTAAGGTAACCCGACACCCGGCAGATTACAGCTATATATACGTAAGGTGACCCGGCACCCGGCAGATTACAGCTATATATAAGTAAGGTGACCCGGAACCCGGCAGATTATAGCTATATATAATGTGACCCGGCACCCGGCAGATTACAGCTATATATAAGTAAGGTGACCCGGCACCCGGCAGATTACAGCTATATATAAGTAAGGTGACCCGGCACCCGGCAGATTACAGCTATATATAAGTAAGGTGACCCTGCACTTGGCAGATTACAGCTTTATATAAGTAAGGTGACCCGGCACCCGGCAGATTACAGCTATATATAAGTAAGGTGACCCGGCACCCGGCAGATTACAGCTATATATAAGTAAGGTGACCCGGCAGATTACAGCTATATATAAGTAAGGTGACCCGGAACACGGCAGATTACAGCTATATATAAGTAAGGTGACCCGGCACCCGGAAGATTACAGCTATATATAAGTAAGATGACCCGGCACCCGGCAGTTTACAGCTATATATAAGTAAGGTGACCCGGCACACGGCAGATTACAGCTATATATAAGTAAGGTGACCCGGCACTCGGCAGATTACAGCTACCCGGTAAATTACAGCTATATATAAGGAAGGTGACCCGGCACCCGGCAGATTACAGCTATATATAAGTAAGGTGACCCGGCACCCGGCAGATTACAGCTATATATAAGTAAGGTGACCCGGCACCCGGAAGATTACAGCTATATATAAGTATGGTGACCCGGCAGCTGGCAGATTACAGCTATATATAAGTAAGGTGACCCGGCACCCGGCAGATTACAGCTATATATAAGTAAGGTGACCCGGCATCCGGCAGATTAAAGCTATATATAAGTAAGGTGACCCGGCACCCGGCAGATTTCAGCTATATATAAGTAAGGTTACCCGGCATCCGGCAGATTACAGCTATATATAAGTAAGGTGACCCGGCACCAGGCAGATTACAGCTATATATAAGTAAGGTGACCCGGCACCCGGTAGATTACAGCTATATATAAGTAAGGTGACCCTGCACCCCGCAGACTACAGCTATATATAAGTAAGGTGACCCGGCTCCCGGCAGATTACAGCTATATATAAGTAAGGTGACCCGGCACCCGGCAGATTACAGCTATATATAAGTAAGGTGACCCGGCACCCGGCAGATTACAGCTATATATAAGTAAGGTGACCCGGCACCCGGCAGATTACAGCTACCCGGTAGATTACAGCTATATATAAGTAAGGTGACCCGACACCCGGCTGATTAAAGCTATATATAAGTAAGGTGACCCGGCACCCGGCAGATTACAGCTATATATAAGTAAGGTGATCCGGCACCCGGCAGATTACAGCTATATATAAGTAAGGTGACCCGGCACCCTGCAGATTACAGCTATATATAAGTAAGGTGACCCGGCATCCGGCAGATTACAGCTATATATAAGTAAGGTGACCCGGAACCCGACAGATTACAGCTATATATAAGTAAGGTGACCCGGCACCCGGCAGATTACAGCTATATATAAGTAAGGTGACCCGGCACCCGGCAGATTACAGCTATATATAAGTAAGGTGACCCGGCACCCGGCAGATTACAGCTATATATAAGTAAGGTGACCCGGCAGATTACAGCTATATATAAGTAAGGTGACCCGGCACCCGGCAGATTACAGCTATATATAAGTAAGGTGACCCGGCACCCGGCAGATTACAGCTATATATAAGTAAGGTGACCCAGCATATTACAGCTATATATAAGTAAGGTGACCCGGCAGATTACAGCTATATATAAGTAAGGTGACCCGGCACCTGGCAGATTATAGCTATATATAATGTGACCCGGCACCCGGCAGATTACAGCTATATATAAGTAAGGTGACCCGGCACCCGGCAGATTACAGCTATATATAAGTAAGGTGACCCGGCACCCGGCAGATTACAGCTATATATAAGTAAGGTGACCCTGCACTTGGCAGATTACAGCTTTATATAAGTAAGGTGACCCGGCACCCGGCAGATTACAGCTATATATAAGTAAGGTGACCCGGCACCCGGCAGATTACAGCTATATATAAGTAAGGTGACCCGGCAGATTACAGCTATATATAAGTAAGGTGACCCGGAACACGGCAGATTACAGCTATATATAAGTAAGGGGACCCAGCACCAAGCAGATTACAGCTATATATAAGTAAGGTGACCCATCACCCGGCAGATTACAGCTATATATAAGTAAGGTGACCCGGCTCCCGGCAGATTACAGCTATATATAAGAAAGGTGACCCGGCAGATTACAGCTATATATAAGTAAGGTGACCCGGCACCCGGCAGATTACAGCTATATATAAGTAAGGTGACCCGGCACCCGGCAGATTACAGCTATATATAAGGAAGGTGACCCAGCACCCGGCAGATTACAGCTATATATAAGTAAGGTGACCCTGCACTTGGCAGATTACAGCTTTATATAAGTAAGGTGACCCGGCACCCGGCAGATTACAGCTATATATAAGTAAGGTGACCCGGCACCCGGCAGATTACAGCTATATATAAGTAAGGTGACCCGGCAGATTACAGCTATATATAAGTAAGGTGACCCGGAACACGGCAGATTACAGCTATATATAAGTAAGGGGACCCAGCACCAAGCAGATTACAGCTATATATAAGTAAGGTGACCCATCACCCGGCAGATTACAGCTATATATAAGTAAGGTGACCCGGCTCCCGGCAGATTACAGCTATATATAAGAAAGGTGACCCGGCAGATTACAGCTATATATAAGTAAGGTGACCCGGCACCCGGCAGATTACAGCTATATATAAGTAAGGTGACCCGGCACCCGGCAGATTACAGCTATATATAAGGAAGGTGACCCAGCACCCGGCAGATTACAGCTATATATAAGGTGACCCGACACCAGGCAGATTACAGCTATATATAAGTAAGGTGACCCGACACCAGGCAGATTACAGCTATATATAAGTAAGGTGACCCGGCACCCGGCAGATTACAGCTATATATAAGTAAGGTGACCCGGCACCCGGCAGATTACAGCTATATATAAGTAAGGTGACCCGGCACCCGGCAGATTACAGCTATATATAAGTAAGGTGACCCAGCACCCGGCAGATTACAGCTATATATAAGTAAGGTGACCCGGAACTCGGCAGATTACAGCTATATATAAGGTGACCCGACACCAGGCAGATTACAGCTATATATAAGTAAGGTTGCCCCGGCACCCGGCAGATTACAGCTATATATAAGTAAGGTGACCCGGCACCCGGCAGATTACAGCTATATATAAGTAAGGTGACCCTGCACTTGGCAGATTACAGCTTTATATAAGTATGGTGACCCGGCACCCGGCAGATTACAGCTATATATAAGTAAGGTGACCCGGAACACGGCAGATTACAGCTATATATAAGTAAGGTGACCCAGCACCCGGCAGATTACAGCTATATATAAGTAAGGTGACCCAGCACCCATCAGATTACAGCTATATATAAGTAAGGTGACACGGCTCCCGGCAGATTACAGCTATATATAAGTAAGGTGACCCGGCAGATTACAGCTATATATAAGAAAGGTGACCCGGCAGATTACAGCTATATATAAGTAAGGTGACCCGGCACCCGGCAGATTACAGCTATATATAAGTAAGGTGACCCGGCACCCGGCACATTACAGCTATATATAAGTAAGGTGACCCGGCACCCGGCAGATTACAGCTATATATAAGTAAGGTGACCCGGCACCCGGCAGATTACAGCTATATATAAGTAAGGTGACCCGGCACCCGGCAGATTACAGCTATATATAAGGTGACCCGACACCAGGCAGATTACAGCTATATATAAGTAAGGTGACCCGGCACCCGGCAGATTACAGCTATATATAAGTAAGGTGACCCGGCACCCGGCAGATTACAGCTATATATAAGTAAGGTGACCCGGCACCCAGCAGATTACAGCTATATATAAGTAAGGTGACCCGGCACCCGGTAGATTACAGCTATATATAAGTAAGGTGACCCGGCACCCGGCAGAATACAGCTATATATAAGTAAGGTGACCCGGCACCCGGCAGATTACAGCTATATATAAGTAAGGTGACCCGGCACCCGGAAGATTACAGCTATATATAAGTAAGGTGACCCGGCACCCGGCAGTTTACAGCTATATATAAGTAAGGTGACCCGGCACACGGCAGATTACAGCTATATATAAGTAAGGTGACCCGGCACCCGGCACATTACAGCTATATATAAGTAAGGTGACCCGGCACCCGACAGATTACAGCTATATATAAGTAAGGTGACCCGGCACCCGGCAGATTACAGCTATGCATAAGTAAGTGACCCGGCCCCCTGCAGATTACAGCTATATATAAGAAAGGTGACCCGGCACTCTGCAGATTACAGCTATATATAAGTAAGGTGACCCGGCACCCGGCAGATTACAGCTATATATAAGTATGGTGACCCGGCTCCCGGCAGATTACAGCTATATATAAGTAAGGTGACCCGACACCCGGCAGATTACAGCTATATATAAGTAAGGTGACTCGGCAGATTACAGCTATATATAAGTAAGGTGACCCGTCACCCAGCAGATTACAGCTATATATAAGTAAGGTGACCCGGCAGATAACAGCTATATATAAGTAAGGTGACCCGGCACCCGGCAGATTACAGCTATATATAAGTAAGGTGACCCGGCACCCGACAGATTACAGCTATATATAAGTAAGGTGACCCGGCATCCGGCAGATTACAGCTATATATAAGTAAGGTGACCCGGCACCCGGCAGATTACAGCTATATATAAGTAAGGTGACCCGGCACCCGGCAGATTACAGCTATATATAAGTAAGGTGACCCGGCACCCGGCAGATTACAGCTATATATAAGTAAGGTTACCCGGCACCCGGCAGATTACAGCTATATATAAGTAAGGTGACCCGGCACCCGGCAGATTACAGCTATATATAAGTAAGGTAACCCGACACCCGGCAGATTACAGCTATATATACGTAAGGTGACCCGGCACCCGGCAGATTACAGCTATATATAAGTAAGGTGACCCGGAACCCGGCAGATTATAGCTATATATAATGTGACCCGGCACCCGGCAGATTACAGCTATATATAAGTAAGGTGACCCGGCACCCGGCAGATTACAGCTATATATAAGTAAGGTGACCCGGCACCCGGCAGATTACAGCTATATATAAGTAAGGTGACCCTGCACTTGGCAGATTACAGCTTTATATAAGTAAGGTGACCCGGCACCCGGCAGATTACAGCTATATATAAGTAAGGTGACCCGGCACCCGGCAGATTACAGCTATATATAAGTAAGGTGACCCGGCAGATTACAGCTATATATAAGTAAGGTGACCCGGAACACGGCAGATTACAGCTATATATAAGTAAGGTGACCCAGCACCAAGCAGATTACAGCTATATATAAGTAAGGTGACCCGGCAGATTACAGCTATATATAAGTAAGGTGACCCGGAACACGGCAGATTACAGCTATATATAAGTAAGGTGACCCGGCACCCGGCAGATTACAGCTATATATAAGTAAGGTGACCCGGCACCCGGTAGATTACAGCTATATATAAGTAAGGTGACCCGGCACCCGGCAGACTACAGCTATATATAAGTAAGGTGACCAGGCACCCGGCAGATTACAGCTATATATAAGTAAGGTGACCCTGCACCCGGCAGATTACAGCTATATATAAGTAAGGTGACCCGGCACCCGGCAGATTACAGCTATATATAAGGTGACCCGACACCAGGCAGATTACAGCTATATATAAGTAAGGTGACCCGGCATCCGGCAGATTACAGCTATATATAAGTAAGGTGACCCGGCACCCGGCAGATTACAGCTATGCATAAGTAAGTGACCCGGCCCCCTGCAGATTACAGCTATATATAAGAAAGGTGACCCGGCACTCTGCACATTACAGCTATATATAAGTAAGGTGACCCGGCACCCGGCAGATTACAGCTATATATAAGTATGGTGACCCGGCTCCCGGCAGATTACAGCTATATATAAGTAAGGTGACCCGACACCCGGCAGATTACAGCTATATATAAGTAAGGTGACTCGGCAGATTACAGCTATATATAAGTAAGGTGACCCGTCACCCAGCAGATTACAGCTATATATAAGTAAGGTGACCCGGCAGATAACAGCTATATATAAGTAAGGTGACCCGGCACCCGGCAGATTACAGCTATATATAAGTAAGGTGACCCGGCACCCGACAGATTACAGCTATATATAAGTAAGGTGACCCGGCACCCGGCAGATTACAGCTATATATAAATAAGGTGACCCGGCACCCGGCAGATTACAGCTATATATAAGTAAGGTGACCCGGCACCCGGCAGATTACAGCTATATATAAGTAAGGTGACCCGGCACCCGGCAGATTACAGCTATATATAAGTAAGGTTACCCGGCACCCGGCAGATTACAGCTATATATAAGTAAGGTGACCCGGCACCCGGCAGATTACAGCTATATATAAGTAAGGTAACCCGACACCCGGCAGATTACAGCTATATATACGTAAGGTGACCCGGCACCCGGCAGATTATAGCTATATATAATGTGACCCGGCACCCGGCAGATTACAGCTATATATAAGTAAGGTGACCCGGCACCCGGCAGATTACAGCTATATATAAGTAAGGTGACCCGGCACCCGGCAGATTACAGCTATATATAAGTAAGGTGACCCGGCAGATTACAGCTATATATAAGTAAGGTGACCCGGAACACGGCAGATTACAGCTATATATAAGTAAGGAGACCCAGCACCAAGCAGATTACAGCTATATATAAGTAAGGTGACCCAGCACCCGGCAGATTACAGCTATATATAAGTAAGGTGACCCGGCTCCCGGCAGATTTCAGCGATATATAAGAAAGGTGACCCGGCAGATTACAGCTATATATAAGTAAGGTGACCCGGCACCCGGCAGATTACAGCTATATATAAGTAAGGTGACCCGGCACTCGGCACATTACAGCTATATATAAGTAAGGTGACCCGGCACCCGACAGATTACAGCTATATATAAGTAAAGTGACCCAGCACCCGGCAGATTACAGCTATATATAAGGAAGGTGACCCAGCACCCGGCAGATTACAGCTATATATAAGGTGACCCGACACCAGGCAGATTACAGCTATATATAAGTAAGGTGACCCGGCACCCGGCAGATTACAGCTATATATAAGTAAGGTGACCCGGCACCCGGCAGATTACAGCTATATATAAGTAAGGTGACCCGGCACCCGGCAGATTACAGCTATATATAAGTAAGGTGACCCGGAACTCGGCAGATTACAGCTATATATAAGGTGACCCGACACCAGGCAGATTACAGCTATATATAAGTAAGGTGACCCGGCACCCGGCAGATTACAGCTATATATAAGTAAGGTGAACCGGCACCCGGCAGATTACAGCTATATATAAGTAAGGTGACCTGGCACCCGGCAGATTACAGCTATATATAAGTAAGGTGACCCTGCACTTGGCAGATTACAGCTTTATATAAGTATTTTGACCCGGCACCCGGCAGATTACAGCTATATATAAGTAAGGTGACCCGGAACACGGCAGATTACAGCTATATATAAGTAAGGTGACCCAGCACCCGGCAGATTACAGCTATATATAAGTAAGGTGACCCAGCACCCATCAGATTACAGCTATATATAAGTAAGGTGACACGGCTCCCGGCAGATTACAGCTATATATAAGTAAGGTGACCCGGCAGATTACAGCTATATATAAGAAAGGTGACCCGGCAGATTACAGCTATATATAAGTAAGGTTACCCGGCACCCGGCAGATTACAGCTATATATAAGTAAGGTGACCCGGCAGATTACAGCTATATATAAGAAAGGTGACCCGGCAGATTACAGCTATATATAAGTAAGGTGACCCGGCACCCGGCAGATTACAGCTATATATAAGTAAGGTGACCCAGCACCAAGCAGATTACAGCTATATATAAGTAAGGTGACCCAGCACCCGGCAGATTACAGCTATATATAAGTAAGGTGACCCGGCTCCCGGCAGATTTCAGCGATATATAAGAAAGGTGACCCGGCAGATTACAGCTATATATAAGTAAGGTGACCCGGCACCCGGCAGATTACAGCTATATATAAGTAAGGTGACCCGGCACTCGGCACATTACAGCTATATATAAGTAAGGTGACCCGGCACCCGACAGATTACAGCTATATATAAGTAAAGTGACCCAGCACCCGGCAGATTACAGCTATATATAAGGAAGGTGACCCAGCACCCGGCAGATTACAGCTATATATAAGGTGACCCGACACCAGGCAGATTACAGCTATATATAAGTAAGGTGACCCGACACCAGGCAGATTACAGCTATATATAAGTAAGGTGACCCGGCACCCGGCAGATTACAGCTATATATAAGTAAGGTGACCCGGCACCCGGCAGATTACAGCTATATATAAGTAAGGTGACCCGGCACCCGGCAGATTACAGCTATATATAAGTAAGGTGACCCGGAACTCGGCAGATTACAGCTATATATAAGGTGACCCGACACCAGGCAGATTACAGCTATATATAAGTAAGGTGACCCGGCACCCGGCAGATTACAGCAATATATAAGTAAGGTGAACCGGCACCCGGCAGATTACAGCTATATATAAGTAAGGTGACCTGGCACCCGGCAGATTACAGCTATATATAAGTAAGGTGACCCGGCATCCGGCAGATTACAGCTATATATAAGTAAGGTGACCCGGCACCCGGCAGATTACAGCTATATATAAGTAAGGTGACCCTGCACTTGGCAGATTACAGCTTTATATAAGTATGGTGACCCGGCACCCGGCAGATTACAGCTATATATAAGTAAGGTGACCCGGCACCCGGCAGATTACAGCTATATATAAGTAAGGTGACCCGGAACACGGCAGATTACAGCTATATATAAGTAAGGTGACCCAGCACCCGGCAGATTACAGCTATATATAAGTAAGGTGACCCGGCACCCATCAGATTACAGCTATATATAAGTAAGGTGACACGGCTCCCGGCAGATTACAGCTATATATAAGTAAGGTGACACGGCTCCCGGCAGATTACAGCTATATATAAGTAAGGTGACCCGGCAGATTACAGCTATATATAAGAAAGGTGACCCGGCAGATTACAGCTATATATAAGTAAGGTGACCCGGCACCCGGCAGATTACAGCTATATATAAGTAAGGTGACCCGGCACCCGGCAGATTACAGCTATATATAAGTAAGGTGACCCGGCACCCGACAGATTACAACTATATATAAGTAAAGTGACCCAGCACCCGGCAGATTACAGCTATATATAAGGAAGGTGACCCAGCACCCGGCAGATTACAGCTATATATAAGGTGACCCGACACCAGGCAGATTACAGCTATATATAAGTAAGGTGACCCGACACCAGGCAGATTACAGCTATATATAAGTAAGGTGACCCGGCACCCGGCAGATTACAGCTATATATAAGTAAGGTGACCCGGCACCCGGCAGATTACAGCTATATATAAGTAAGGTGACCCGGCACCCGGCAGATTACAGCTATATATAAGTAAGGTGACCCGGCACCCGGCAGATTACAGCTATATATAAGTAAGGTGACCCGGCACCCGGTAGATTACAGCTATATATAAGTAAGGTGACCTGGCACCCGGCAGACTACAGCTATATATAAGTAAGGTGACCCGGCACCCGGCAGATTATAGCTATATATAATGTGACCCGGCACCCGGCAGATTACAGCTATATATAAGTAAGGTGACCCGGCACCCGGCAGATTACAGCTATATATACGTAAGGTGACCCGGCACCCGGCAGATTATAGCTATATATAATGTGACCCGGCACCCGGCAGATTACAGCTATATATAAGTAAGGTGACCCGGCACCCGGCAGATTACAGCTATATATAAGTAAGGTGACCCGGCACCCGGCAGATTACAGCTATATATAAGTAAGGTGACCCGGCAGATTACAGCTATATATAAGTAAGGTGACCCGGAACACGGCAGATTACAGCTATATATAAGTAAGGAGACCCAGCACCAAGCAGATTACAGCTATATATAAGTAAGGTGACCCAGCACCCGGCAGATTACAGCTATATATAAGTAAGGTGACCCGGCTCCCGGCAGATTTCAGCGATATATAAGAAAGGTAACCCGGCAGATTACAGCTATATATAAGTAAGGTGACCCGGCACCCGGCAGATTACAGCTATATATAAGTAAGGTGACCCGGCACTCGGCACATTACAGCTATATATAAGTAAGGTGACCCGGCACCCGACAGATTACAGCTATATATAAGTAAAGTGACCCAGCACCCGGCAGATTACAGCTATATATAAGGAAGGTGACCCAGCACCCGGCAGATTACAGCTATATATAAGGTGACCCGACACCAGGCAGATTACAGCTATATATAAGTAAGGTGACCCGACACCAGGCAGATTACAGCTATATATAAGTAAGGTGACCCGGCACCCGGCAGATTACAGCTATATATAAGTAAGGTGACCCGGCACCCGGCAGATTACAGCTATATATAAGTAAGGTGACCCTTCACCCGGCAGATTACAGCTATATATAAGTAAGGTGACCCGACACCCGGCAGATTACAGCTATATATAAGTAAGGTGACCCGGAACCCGGCAGATTACAGCTATATATAAGTAAGGTGACCCGACACCCGGCAGATTATAGCTATATATAAGTAAGGTGACCCGGCACCCGGCAGATTACAGCTATATATAAGTAAGGTGACCCGACACCCGGCAGATTACAGCTATATATAAGTAAGGTGACCCGGAACCCGGCAGATTACAGCTATATATAAGTAAGGTGACCCGACACCCGGCAGATTACAGCTATATATAAGTAAGGTGACCCGGAACTCGGCAGATTACAGCTATATATAAGGTGACCCGACACCAGGCAGATTACAGCTATATATAAGTAAGGTGACCCGGCACCCGGCAGATTACAGCTATATATAAGAAAGGTGAACCGGCACCCGGCAGATTACAGCTATATATAAGTAAGGTGACCTGGCACCCGGCAGATTACAGCTATATATAAGTAAGGTGACCCTGCACTTGGCAGATTACAGCTTTATATAAGTATGGTGACCCGGCACCCGGCAGATTACAGCTATATATAAGTAAGGTGACCCGGAACACGGCAGATTACAGCTATATATAAGTAAGGTGACCCAGCACCCGGCAGATTACAGCTATATATAAGTAAGGTGACCCAGCACCCATCAGATTACAGCTATATATAAATAAGGTGACACGGCTCCCGGCAGATTACAGCTATATATAAGTAAGGTGACCCGGCAGATTACAGCTATATATAAGAAAGGTGACCCGGCAGATTACAGCTATATATAAGTAAGGTGACCCGGCACCCGGCAGATTACAGCTATATATAAGTAAGGTGACCCGGCAGATTACAGCTATATATAAGAAAGGTGACCCGGCAGATTACAGCTATATATAAGTAAGGTGACCCGGCACCCGGCAGATTACAGCTATATATAAGTAAGGTGACCCAGCACCAAGCAGATTACAGCTATATATAAGTAAGGTGACCCAGCACCCGGCAGATTACAGCTATATATAAGTAAGGTGACCCGGCTCCCGGCAGATTTCAGCGATATATAAGAAAGGTGACCCGGCAGATTACAGCTATATATAAGTAAAGTGACCCGGCACCCGGCAGATTACAGCTATATATAAGTAAGGTGACCCGGCACTCGGCACATTACAGCTATATATAAGTAAGGTGACCCGGCACCCGACAGATTACAGCTATATATAAGTAAAGTGACCCAGCACCCGGCAGATTACAGCTATATATAAGGAAGGTGACCCAGCACCCGGCAGATTACAGCTATATATAAGGTGACCCGACACCAGGCAGATTACAGCTATATATAAGTAAGGTGACCCGACACCAGGCAGATTACAGCTATATATAAGTAAGGTGACCCGGCACCCGGCAGATTACAGCTATATATAAGTAAGGTGACCCGGCACCCGGCAGATTACAGCTATATATAAGTAAGGTGACCCGGCACCCGGCAGATTACAGCTATATATAAGTAAGGTGACCCGGCACCCGGCAGATTACAGCTATATATAAGTAAGGTGACCCGGAACTCGGCAGATTACAGCTATATATAAGGTGACCCGACACCAGGCAGATTACAGCTATATATAAGTAAGGTGACCCGGCACCCGGCAGATTACAGCAATATATAAGTAAGGTGAACCGGCACCCGGCAGATTACAGCTATATATAAGTAAGGTGACCTGGCACCCGGCAGATTACAGCTATATATAAGTAAGGTGACCCTGCACTTGGCAGATTACAGCTTTATATAAGTATGGTGACCCGGCACCCGGCAGATTACAGCTATATATAAGTAAGGTGACCCGGCACCCGGCAGATTACAGCTATATATAAGTAAGGTGACCCGGAACACGGCAGATTACAGCTATATATAAGTAAGGTGACCCAGCACCCGGCAGATTACAGCTATATATAAGTAAGGTGACCCAGCACCCATCAGATTACAGCTATATATAAGTAAGGTGACACGGCTCCCGGCAGATTACAGCTATATATAAGTAAGGTGACCCGGCAGATTACAGCTATATATAAGAAAGGTGACCCGGCAGATTACAGCTATATATAAGTAAGGTGACCCGGCACCCGGCAGATTACAGCTATATATAAGTAAGGTGACCCGGCACCCGGCAGATTACAGCTATATATAAGTAAGGTGACCCGGCACCCGACAGATTACAACTATATATAAGTAAAGTGACCCAGCACCCGGTAGATTACAGCTATATATAAGGAAGGTGACCCAGCACCCGGCAGATTACAGCTATATATAAGGTGACCCGACACCAGGCAGATTACAGCTATATATAAGTAAGGTGACCCGGCACCCGGCAGATTACAGCTATATATAAGTAAGGTGACCCGGCACCCGACAGATTACAACTATATATAAGTAAAGTGACCCAGCACCCGGTAGATTACAGCTATATATAAGGAAGGTGACCCAGCACCCGGCAGATTACAGCTATATATAAGGTGACCCGACACCAGGCAGATTACAGCTATATATAAGTAAGGTGACCCGGCACACGGCAGATTACAGCTATATATAAGTAAGGTGACCCGGCACCCGGCAGATTACAGCTATATATAAGTAAGGTGACCCGGCACCCGGCAGATTACAGCTATATATAAGTAAGGTGACCCGGCACCCGGCAGATTACAGCTATATATAAGTAAGGTGACCCGGCACCCGGCAGATTACAGCTATATATAAGTAAGGTGACCCGGCACCCGGTAGATTACAGCTATATATAAGTAAGGTGACCTGGCACCCGGCAGACTACAGCTATATATAAGTAAGGTGACCCGGCACCCGGCAGATTACAGCTATATATAAGTAAGGTGACCCCGCACCCGGCAGATTACAGCTATATATAAGTAAGGTGACCCGGCACCCGGCAGATTACAGCTATATATAAGGTGACCCGACACCAGGCAGATTACAGCTATATATAAGTAAGGTGACCCGGCACCCGGCAGATTACAGCTATATATAAGTAAGGTGACCCGGCACCCGGCAGATTACAGCTATATATAAGTAAGGTGACCCGGCACCCGGCAGATTACAGCTATATATAAGTAAGGTGACCCAGCACCCGGTAGATTACAGCTATATATAAGTAAGGTGACCCGGCACCCGGCAGATTACAGCTATATATAAGTAAGGTGACCCGGCACCCGGCAGATTACAGCTATATATAAGTAAGGTGACCCGGCACCCGGAAGATTACAGCTATATATAAGTAAGATGACCCGGCACCCGGCAGTTTACAGCTATATATAAGTAAGGTGACCCGGCACACGGCAGATTACAGCTATATATAAGTAAGGTGACCCGGCACTCGGCAGATTACAGCTACCCGGTAAATTACAGCTATATATAAGGAAGGTGACCCGGCACCCGGCAGATTACAGCTATATATAAGTAAGGTGACCCGGCACCCGGCAGATTACAGCTATATATAAGTAAGGTGACCCGGCACCCGGAAGATTACAGCTATATATAAGTATGGTGACCCGGCAGCTGGCAGATTACAGCTATATATAAGTAAGGTGACCCGGCACCCGGCAGATTACAGCTATATATAAGTAAGGTGACCCGGCATCCGGCAGATTAAAGCTATATATAAGTAAGGTGACCCGGCACCCGGCAGATTTCAGCTATATATAAGTAAGGTTACCCGGCATCCGGCAGATTACAGCTATATATAAGTAAGGTGACCCGGCACCAGGCAGATTACAGCTATATATAAGTAAGGTGACCCGGCACCACGGTAGATTACAGCTATATATAAGTAAGGTGACCCTGCACCCCGCAGACTACAGCTATATATAAGTAAGGTGACCCGGCTCCCGGCAGATTACAGCTATATATAAGTAAGGTGACCCGGCACCCGGCAGATTACAGCTATATATAAGTAAGGTGACCCGGCACCCGGCAGATTACAGCTATATATAAGTAAGGTGACCCGGCACCCGGCAGATTACAGCTACCCGGTAGATTACAGCTATATATAAGTAAGGTGACCCGACACCCGGCTGATTAAAGCTATATATAAGTAAGGTGACCCGGCACCCGGCAGATTACAGCTATATATAAGTAAGGTGATCCGGCACCCGGCAGATTACAGCTATATATAAGTAAGGTGACCCGGCACCCTGCAGATTACAGCTATATATAAGTAAGGTGACCCGGCATCCGGCAGATTACAGCTATATATAAGTAAGGTGACCCGGAACCCGACAGATTACAGCTATATATAAGTAAGGTGACCCGGCACCCGGCAGATTACAGCTATATATAAGTAAGGTGACCCGGCACCCGACAGATTACAGCTATATATAAGTAAGGTGACCCGGCACCCGGCAGATTACAGCTATATATAAGTAAGGTGACCCGGCAGATTACAGCTATATATAAGTAAGGTGACCCGGCACCCGGCAGATTACAGCTATATATAAGTAAGGTGACCCGGCACCCGGCAGATTACAGCTATATATAAGTAAGGTGACCCAGCATATTACAGCTATATATAAGTAAGGTGACCCGGCAGATTACAGCTATATATAAGTAAGGTGACCCGGCACCTGGCAGATTATAGCTATATATAATGTGACCCGGCACCCGGCAGATTACAGCTATATATAAGTAAGGTGACCCGGCACCCGGCAGATTACAGCTATATATAAGTAAGGTGACCCTGCACTTGGCAGATTACAGCTTTATATAAGTAAGGTGACCCGGCACCCGGCAGATTACAGCTATATATAAGTAAGGTGACCCGGCACCCGGCAGATTACAGCTATATATAAGTAAGGTGACCCGGCAGATTACAGCTATATATAAGTAAGGTGACCCGGAACACGGCAGATTACAGCTATATATAAGTAAGGGGACCCAGCACCAAGCAGATTACAGCTATATATAAGTAAGGTGACCCATCACCCGGCAGATTACAGCTATATATAAGTAAGGTGACCCGGCTCCCGGCAGATTACAGCTATATATAAGAAAGGTGACCCGGCAGATTACAGCTATATATAAGTAAGGTGACCCGGCACCCGGCAGATTACAGCTATATATAAGTAAGGTGACCCGGCACCCGGCAGATTACAGCTATATATAAGGAAGGTGACCCAGCACCCGGCAGATTACAGCTATATATAAGGTGACCCGACACCAGGCAGATTACAGCTATATATAAGTAAGGTGACCCGACACCAGGCAGATTACAGCTATATATAAGTAAGGTGACCCGGCACCCGGCAGATTACAGCTATATATAAGTAAGGTGACCCGGCACCCGGCAGATTACAGCTATATATAAGTAAGGTGACCCGGCACCCGGCAGATTACAGCTATATATAAGTAAGGTGACCCAGCACCCGGCAGATTACAGCTATATATAAGTAAGGTGACCCGGAACTCGGCAGATTACAGCTATATATAAGGTGACCCGACACCAGGCAGATTACAGCTATATATAAGTAAGGTGACCCGGCACCCGGCAGATTACAGCTATATATAAGTAAGGTGACCCGGCACCCGGCAGATTACAGCTATATATAAGTAAGGTGACCCTGCACTTGGCAGATTACAGCTTTATATAAGTATGGTGACCCGGCACCCGGCAGATTACAGCTATATATAAGTAAGGTGACCCGGAACACGGTAGATTACAGCTATATATAAGTAAGGTGACCCAGCACCCGGCAGATTACAGCTATATATAAGTAAGGTGACCCAGCACCCATCAGATTACAGCTATATATAAGTAAGGTGACACGGCTCCCGGCAGATTACAGTTATATATAAGTAAGGTGACCCGGCAGATTACAGCTATATATAAGAAAGGTGACCCGGCAGATTACAGCTATATATAAGTAAGGTGACCCGGCACCCGGCAGATTACAGCTATATATAAGTAAGGTGACCCGGCACCCGGCACATTACAGCTATATATAAGTAAGGTGACCCGGCACCCGGCAGATTACAGCTATATATAAGTAAGGTGACCCGGCACCCGGCAGATTACAGCTATATATAAGTAAGGTGACCCGGCACCCGGCAGATTACAGCTATATATAAGGTGACCCGACACCAGGCAGATTACAGCTATATATAAGTAAGGTGACCCGGCATCCGGCAGATTACAGCTATATATAAGTAAGGTGACCCGGCACCCGGCAGATTACAGCTATATATAAGTAAGGTGACCCGGCACCCAGCAGATTACAGCTATATATAAGTAAGGTGACCCGGCACCCGGTAGATTACAGCTATATATAAGTAAGGTGACCCGGCACCCGGCAGAATACAGCTATATATAAGTAAGGTGACCCGGCACCCGGCAGATTACAGCTATATATAAGTAAGGTGACCCGGCACCCGGAAGATTACAGCTATATATAAGTAAGGTGACCCGGCACCCGGCAGTTTACAGCTATATATAAGTAAGGTGACCCGGCACACGGCAGATTACAGCTATATATAAGTAAGGTGACCCGGCACCCGGCAGATTACAGCTACCCGGTAGATTACAGCTATGTATAAGGAAGGTGACCCGACACCCGGCTGATTAAAGCTATATATAAGTAAGGTGACCCGGCACCCGGCAGATTTCAGCTATATATAGGTAAGGTGACCCGGCATCCGGCAGATTACAGCTATATATAAGTAAGGTGACCCTGTACCCGGCAGATTACAGCTATATATAAGTAAGGTGACCCGGCACCCGGTAGATTACAGCTATATATAAGTAAGGTGACCCTGCACCCCGCAGACTACAGCTATATATAAGTAAGGTGACCCGGCACCCGGCAGATTACAGCTATATATAAGTAAGGTGACCCGGCACCCAGCAGATTACAGCTATATATAAGTAAGGTGACCCGGCACCCGGCAGATTACAGCTATATATAAGGTGACCCGACACCAGGCAGATTACAGCTATATATAAGTAAGGTGACCCGGCACCCGGCAGATTACAGCTATATATAAGTAAGGTGACCCGGCACCCGGCAGATTACAGCTATATATAAGTAAGGTGACCCGGCACCCGGTAGATTACAGCTATATATAAGTAAGGTGACCCTGCACCCCGCAGACTACAGCTATATATAAGTAAGGTGACCCTGCACCCCGCAGATTACAGCTATATATAAGTAAGGTGACCCGGCACCCGGCAGATTACAGCTATATATAAGTAAGGTGACCCGGCACCCGGCAGATTACAGCTATATATAAGTAAGGTGACCCGGCACCCGGCAGATTACAGCTACCCGGTAGATTACAGCTATATATAAGTAAGGTGACCCGACACCCGGCTGATTAAAGCTATATATAAGTAAGGTGACCCGGCACCCGGCAGATTACAGCTATATATAAGTAAGGTGATCCGGCACCCGGCAGATTACAGCTATATATAAGTAAGGTGACCCGGCACCCTGCAGATTACAGCTATATATAAGTAAGGTGACCCGGCATCCGGCAGATTACAGCTATATATAAGTAAGGTGACCCGGAACCCGACAGATTACAGCTATATATAAGTAAGGTGACCCGGCACCCGGCAGATTACAGCTATATATAAGTAAGGTGACCCGGCACCCGGCAGATTACAGCTATATATAAGTAAGGTGACCCGGCACCCGGCAGATTACAGCTATATATAAGTAAGGTGACCCGGCAGATTACAGCTATATATAAGTAAGGTGACCCGGCACCCGGCAGATTACAGCTATATATAAGTAAGGTGACCCGGCACCCGGCAGATTACAGCTATATATAAGTAAGGTGACCCAGCATATTACAGCTATATATAAGTAAGGTGACCCGGCAGATTACAGCTATATATAAGTAAGGTGACTCGGCACCCGGCAGATTACAGCTATATATAAGTAATGTGACCCGGCACCAGGCAGCTTACAGCTATATATAAGTAAGGTGACCCGGCACCCGGCAGATTACAGCTATATATAAGTAAGGTGACCCGACACCCGGCAGATTACAGCTATAGATAAGTAAGGTGACCCGGCACCCGGCAGATTACAGCTATATATAAGTAAGGTGACCCGGCACCCGGTAGATTACAGCTATATATAAGTAAGGTGACCCGGCACCCGGCAGACTACAGCTATATATAAGTAAGGTGACCCGGCACCCGGCAGATTACAGCTATATATAAGTAAGGTGACCCTGCACCCGGCAGATTACAGCTATATATAAGTAAGGTGACCCGGCACCCGGCAGATTACAGCTATATATAAGGTGACCCGACACCAGGCAGATTACAGCTATATATAAGTAAGGTGACCCGGCACCCGGCAGATTACAGCTATATATAAGTAAGGTGACCCGGCACCCGGCAGATTACAGCTATGCATAAGTAAGTGACCCGGCCCCCTGCAGATTACAGCTATATATAAGAAAGGTGACCCGGCACTCGGCAGATTACAGCTATATATAAGTAAGGTGACCCGGCACCCGGCAGATTACAGCTATATATAAGTATGGTGACCCGGCTCCCGGCAGATTACAGCTATATATAAGTAAGGTGACCCGACACCCGGCAGATTACAGCTATATATAAGTAAGGTGACTCGGCAGATTACAGCTATATATAAGTAAGGTGACCCGTCACCCAGCAGATTACAGCTATATATAAGTAAGGTGACCCGGCAGATAACAGCTATATATAAGTAAGGTGACCCGGCACCCGGCAGATTACAGCTATATATAAGTAAGGTGACCCGGCACCCGACAGATTACAGCTATATATAAGTAAGGTGACCCGGCACCCGGCAGATTACAGCTATATATAAATAAGGTGACCCGGCACCCGGCAGATTACAGCTATATATAAGTAAGGTGACCCGGCACCCGGCAGATTACAGCTATATATAAGTAAGGTGACCCGGCACCCGGCAGATTACAGCTATATATAAGTAAGGTTACCCGGCACCCGGCAGATTACAGCTATATATAAGTAAGGTGACCCGGCACCCGGCAGATTACAGCTATATATAAGTAAGGTAACCCGACACCCGGCAGATTACAGCTATATATACGTAAAGTGACCCGGCACCCGGCAGATTACAGCTATATATAAGTAAGGTGACCCGGCAGATTATAGCTATATATAATGTGACCCGGCACCCGGCAGATTACAGCTATATATAAGTAAGATGACCCGGCACCCGGCAGATTACAGCTATATATAAGTAAGGTGACCCGGCACCCGGCAGATTACAGCTATATATAAGTAAGGTGACCCGGCACCCGGCAGATTACAGCTATATATAAGTAAGGTGACCCGGCACCCGGCAGATTACAGCTATATATAAGTAAGGTGACCCGGCAGATTACAGCTATATATAAGTAAGGTGACCCGGAACACGGCAGATTACAGCTATATATAAGTAAGGTGACCCAGCACCAAGCAGATTACAGCTATATATAAGTAAGGTGACCCAGCACCCGGCAGATTACAGCTATATATAAGTAAGGTGACCCGGCTCCCGGCAGATTTCAGCGATATATAAGAAAGGTGACCAGGCAGATTACAGCTATATATAAGTAAGGTGACCCGGCACCCGGCAGATTACAGCTATATATAAGTAAGGTGACCCGGCACTCGGCACATTACAGCTATATATAAGTAAGGTGACCCGGCACCCGACAGATTACAGCTATATATAAGTAAAGTGACCCAGCACCCGGCAGATTACAGCTATATATAAGGAAGGTGACCCAGCACCCGGCAGATTACAGCTATATATAAGGTGACCCGACACCAGGCAGATTACAGCTATATATAAGTAAGGTGACCCGACACCAGGCAGATTACAGCTATATATAAGAAAGGTGACCCGGCACCCGGCAGATTACAGCTATATATAAGTAAGGTGACCCGGCACCCGGCAGATTACAGCTATATATAAGTAAGGTGACCCGGCACCCGGCAGATTACAGCTATATATAAGTAAGGTGACCCGGCACCCGGCAGATTACAGCTATATATAAGTAAGGTGACCCAGCACCCGGCAGATTACAGCTATATATAAGTAAGGTGACCCGGAACTCGGCAGATTACAGCTATATATAAGGTGACCCGACACCAGGCAGATTACAGCTATATATAAGTAAGGTGACCCGGCACCCGGCAGATTACAGCTATATATAAGTAAGGTGACCCGGCACCCGGCAGATTACAGCTATATATAAGTAAGGTGACCCAGCACCCGGCAGATTACAGCTATATATAAGTAAGGTGACCCGGAACTCGGCAGATTACAGCTATATATAAGGTGACCCGACACCAGGCAGATTACAGCTATATATAAGTAAGGTGACCCGGCACCCGGCAGATTACAGCTATATATAAGTAAGGTGACCCGGCACCCGGCAGATTACAGCTATATATAAGTAAGGTGACCCGGCACCCGGCAGATTACAGCTATATATAAGTAAGGTGACCCTGCACTTGGCAGATTACAGCTTTATATAAGTATGGTGACCCGGCACCCGGCAGATTACAGCTATATATAAGTAAGGTGACCCGGAACACGGCAGATTACAGCTATATATAAGTAAGGTGACCCAGCACCCGGCAGATTACAGCTATATATAAGTAAGGTGACCCAGCACCCATCAGATTACAGCTATATATAAGTAAGGTGACACGGCTCCCGGCAGATTACAGCTATATATAAGTAAGGTGACCCGGCAGATTACAGCTATATATAAGAAAGGTGACCCGGCAGATTACAGCTATATATAAGTAAGGTGACCCGGCACCCGGCAGATTACAGCTATATATAAGTAAGGTGACCCGGCACCCGGCACATTACAGCTATATATAAGTAAGGTGACCCGGCACCCGACAGATTACAGCTATATATAAGTAAAGTGACCCAGCACCCGGCAGATTACAGCTATATATAACGAAGGTGACCCAGCACCCGGCAGATTACAGCTATATATAAGGTGACCCGACACCAGGCAGATTACAGCTATATATAAGTAAGGTGACCCGACACCAGGCAGATTACAGCTATATATAAGTAAGGTGACCCGGCACCCGGCAGATTACAGCTATATATAAGTAAGGTGACCCGGCACCCGGCAGATTACAGCTATATATAAGTAAGGTGACCCGGCACCCGGCAGATTACAGCTATATATAAGTAAGGTGACCCGGCACCCGGCAGATTACAGCTATATATAAGTAAGGTGACCCGGCACCCGGCAGATTACAGCTATATATAAGTAAGGTGACCCGGCACCCGGTAGATTACAGCTATATATAAGTAAGGTGACCCGGCACCCGGCAGACTACAGCTATATATAAGTAAGGTGACCCGGCACCCGGCAGATTACAGCTATATATAAGTAAGGTGACCCGGCACCCGGTAGATTACAGCTATATATAAGTAAGGTGACCCGGCACCCGGCAGATTACAGCTATATATAAGTAAGGTGACCCTGCACCCGGCAGATTACAGCTATATATAAGTAAGGTGACCCGGCACCCGGAAGATTACAGCTATATATAAGTAAGATGACCCGGCACCCGGCAGTTTACAGCTATATATAAGTAAGGTGACCCGGCACACGGCAGATTACAGCTATATATAAGTAAGGTGACCCGGCACCCGGCAGATTACAGCTACCCGGTAGATTACAGCTATATATAAGGAAGGTGACCCGGCAGATTACAGCTATATATAAGTAAGGTGACCCGGCACCCGGCAGATTACAGCTATATATAAGTAAGGTGACCCGGCACCCGGAAGATTACAGCTATATATAAGTATGGTGACCCGGCAGCTGGCAGATTACAGCTATATATAAGTAAGGTGACCCGGCACCCAGCAGATTACAGCTATATATAAGTAAGGTGACCCGGCATCCGGCAGATTAAAGCTATATATAAGTAAGGTGACCCGGCACCCGGCAGATTTCAGCTATATATAAGTAAGGTGACCCGGCATCCGGCAGATTACAGCTATATATAAGTAAGGTGACCCGGCACCAGGCAGATTACAGCTATATATAAGTAAGGTGACCCGGCACCCGGTAGATTACAGCTATATATAAGTAAGGTGACCCTGCACCCCGCAGACTACAGCTATATATAAGTAAGGTGACCCGGCTCCCGGCAGATTACAGCTATATATAAGTAAGGTGACCCGGCACCCGGCAGATTACAGCTATATATAAGTAAGGTGACCCGGCACCCGGCAGATTACAGCTATATATAAGTAAGGTGACCCGGCACCCGGCAGATTACAGCTACCCGGTAGATTACAGCTATATATAAGTAAGGTGACCCGACACCCGGCTGATTAAAGCTATATATAAGTAAGGTGACCCGGCACCCGGCAGATTACAGCTATATATAAGTAAGGTGATCCGGCACCCGGCAGATTACAGCTATATATAAGTAAGGTGTCCCGGCACCCTGCAGATTACAGCTATATATAAGTAAGGTGACCCGGCATCCGGCAGATTACAGCTATATATAAGAAAGGTGACCCGGAACCCGACAGATTACAGCTATATATAAGTAAGGTGACCCGGCACCCGGCAGATTACAGCTATATATAAGTAAGGTGACCCGGCACCCGGCAGATTACAGCTATATATAAGTAAGGTGACCCGGCAGATTACAGCTATATATAAGTAAGGTGACCCGGCACCCGGCAGATTACAGCTATATATAAGTAAGGTGACCCGGCACCCGGCAGATTACAGCTATATATAAGTAAGGTGACCCAGCATATTACAGCTATATATAAGTAAGGTGACCCGGCAGATTACAGCTATATATAAGTAAAGTGACCCGGCACCTGGCAGATTATAGCTATATATAATGTGACCCGGCACCCGGCAGATTACAGCTATATATAAGTAAGGTGACCCGGCACCCGGCAGATTATAGCTATATATAAGTAAGGTGACCCGGCACCCGGCAGATTACAGCTATATATAAGTAAGGTGACCCTGCACTTGGCAGATTACAGCTTTATATAAGTAAGGTGACCCGGCACCCGGCAGATTACAGCTATATATAAGTAAGGTGACCCGGCACCCGGCAGATTACAGCTATATATAAGTAAGGTGACCCGGCAGATTACAGCTATATATAAGTAAGGTGACCCGGAACACGGCAGATTACAGCTATATATAACTAAGGTGACCCAGCACCAAGCAGATTACAGCTATATATAAGTAAGGTGACCCAGCACCCGGCAGATTACAGCTATATATAAGTAAGGTGACCCGGCTCCCGGCAGATTACAGCTATATATAAGAAAGGTGACCCGGCAGATTACAGCTATATATAAGTAAGGTGACCCGGCACCCGGCAGATTACAGCTATATATAAGTAAGGTGACCCGGCACCCGGCAGATTACAGCTATATATAAGGAAGGTGACCCAGCACCCGGCAGATTACAGCTATATATAAGGTGACCCGACACCAGGCAGATTACAGCTATATATAAGTAAGGTGACCCGACACCAGGCAGATTACAGCTATATATAAGTAAGGTGACCCGGCACCCTGCAGATTACAGCTATATATAAGTAAGGTGACACGGCACCCGGCAGATTACAGCTATATATAAGTAAGGTGACCCGGCACCCGGCAGATTACAGCTATATATAAGTAAGGTGACCCGGCACCCGGCAGATTACAGCTATATATAAGTAAGGTGACCCAGCACCCGGCAGATTACAGCTATATATAAGTAATGTGACCCGGAACTCGGCAGATTACAGCTATATATAAGGTGACCCGACACCAGGCAGATTACAGCTATATATAAGTAAGGTGACCCGGCACCCGGCAGATTACAGCTATATATAAGTAAGGTGACCCGGCACCCGGCAGATTACAGCTATATATAAGTAAGGTGACCCTGCACTTGGCAGATTACAGCTTTATATAAGTATGGTGACCCGGCACCCGGCAGATTACAGCTATATATAAGTAAGGTGACCCGGAACACGGCAGATTACAGCTATATATAAGTAAGGTGACCCAGCACCCGGCAGATTACAGCTATATATAAGTAAGGTGACCCAGCACCCATCAGATTACAGCTATATATAAGTAAGGTGACACGGCTCCCGGCAAATTACAGCTATATATAAGTAAGGTGACCCGGCAGATTACAGCTATATATAAGAAAGGTGACCCGGCAGATTACAGCTATATATAAGTAAGGTGACCCGGCACCCGGCAGATTACAGCTATATATAAGTAAGGTGACCCGGCACCCGGCACATTACAGCTATATATAAGTAAGGTGACCCGGCACCCGGCAGATTACAGCTATATATAAGTAAGGTGACCCGGCACCCGGCAGATTACAGCTATATATAAGTAAGGTGACCCGGCACCCGGCAGATTACAGCTATATATAAGGTGACCCGACACCAGGCAGATTACAGCTATATATAAGTAAGGTGACCCGGCACCCGGCAGATTACAGCTATATATAAGTAAGGTGACCCGGCACCCAGCAGATTACAGCTATATATAAGAAAGGTGACCCGGCACCTGGTAGATTACAGCTATATATAAGTAAGGTGACCAAGCACCCGGCAGATTACAGCTATATATAAGTAAGGTGACCCGGCACCCGGCAGATTACAGCTATATATAAGTAAGGTGACCCGGCACCCGGAAGATTACAGCTATATATAAGTAAAGTGACCCGGCACCCGGCAGTTTACAGCTATATATAAGTAAGGTGACCCGGCACACGGCAGATTACAGCTATATATAAGTAAGGTGACCCGGCACCCGGCAGATTACAGCTACCCGGTAGATTACAGCTATGTATAAGGAAGGTGACCCGACACCCGGCTGATTAAAGCTATATATAAGTAAGGTGACCCGGCACCCGGCAGATTTCAGCTATATATAAGTAAGGTGACCCTGCACCCCGCAGACTACAGCTATATATAAGTAAGGTGACCCGGCACCCGGCAGATTACAGCTATATATAAGTAAGGTGACCCGGCACCCAGCAGATTACAGCTATATATAAGTAAGGTGACCCGGCACCCGGCAGATTACAGCTATATATAAGGTGACCCGACACCAGGCAGATTACAGCTATATATAAGTAAGGTGACCCGGCACCCGGCAGATTACAGCTATATATAAGTAAGGTGACCCGGCACCCGGCAGATTACAGCTATATATAAGTAAGGTGACCCGGCACCCGGTAGATTACAGCTATATATAAGTAAGGTGACCCTGCACCCCGCAGACTACAGCTATATATAAGTAAGGTGACCCGGCTCCCGGCAGATTACAGCTATATATAAGTAAGGTGACCCGGCACCCGGCAGATTACAGCTATATATAAGTAAGGTGACCCGGCACCCGGCAGATTACAGCTATATATAAGTAAGGTGACCCGGCACCCGGCAGATTACAGCTACCCGGTAGATTACAGCTATATATAAGTAAGGTGACCCGACACCCGGCTGATTAAAGCTATATATAAGTAAGGTGACCCGGCACCCGGCAGATTACAGCTATATATAAGTAAGGTGATCCGGCACCCGGCAGATTACAGCTATATATAAGTAAGGTGACCCGACACCCTGCAGATTACAGCTATATATAAGTAAGGTGACCCGGCATCCGGCAGATTACAGCTATATATAAGTAAGGTGACCCGGCACCCGGCAGATTACAGCTATATATAAGTAAGGTGACCCGGCAGATTACAGCTATATATAAGTAAGGTGACCCGGCACCCGGCAGATTACAGCTATATATAAGTAAGGTGACCCGGCACCCGGCAGATTACAGCTATATATAAGTAAGATGACCCAGCATATTACAGCTATATATAAGTAAGGTGACCCGGCAGATTACAGCTATATATAAGTAAGGTGACTCGGCACCCGGCAGATTACAGCTATATATAAGTAATGTGACCCGGCACCAGGCAGCTTACAGCTATATATAAGTAAGGTGACCCGGCACCCGGCAGATTACAGCTATATATAAGTAAGGTGACCCGACACCCGGCAGATTACAGCTATAGATAAGTAAGGTGACCCGGCACCCGGCAGATTACAGCTATATATAAGTAAGGTTACCCGACACCCGGCAGATTACAGCTATATATAAGTAAGGTGACCTGGCCCCCGGCAGATTACAGCTATGTATAAGTAAGTGACCCGGCCCCCTGCAGATTACAGCTATATATAAGAAAGGTGACCCGGCACTCGGCAGATTACAGCTATATATAAGTAAGGTGACCCGGCACCCGGCAGATTACAGCTATATATAAGTATGGTGACCCGGCTCCCGGCAGATTACAGCTATATATAAGTAAGGTGACCCGACACCCGGCAGATTACAGCTATATATAAGTAAGGTGACTCGGCAGATTACAGCTATATATAAGTAAGGTGACCCGTAACCCGGCAGATTACAGCTCTATATAAGTAAGGTGACCCTGCACCCGGCAGATTACAGCTATATATAAGTAATGTGACCCGGCACCCGGCAGATAACAGCTATATATAAGTAAGGTGACCCGGCACCCGGCAGATTACAGCTATATATAAGTAAGGTGACCCTGCACCCGATAGATTACAGCTATATATAAGTAAGGTGACCCGGCACCCGGCAGATTACAGCTATATATAAGTAAGGTGACCCGGCACCCGGCAGATTACAGCTATATATAAGGTGACTCTACACCCGGCAGATTACAGCTATATATAAGTAAGGTGACCCGACACCCGGCAGATTACAGCTATATATACGTAAGGTGACCCGGCACCCGGCAGATTACAGCTATATATAAGTAAGGTGACCCGGCACCCGGCAGATTATAGCTATATATAATGTGACCCGGCACCCGGCAGATTACAGCTATATATAAGTAAGGTGACCCGGCACCCGGCAGATTACAGCTATATATAAGTAAGGTGACCCGGCACCCGGCAGATTACAGCTATAAGCAAGGTGACCCTGCACTTAGCAGATTACAGCTTTATATAAGTAAGGTGACCCGGCACCCGGCAGATTACAGCTATATATAAGTAAGGTGACCCGGAACACGGCAGATTACAGCTATATATAAGTAAGGTGACCCAGCACCCGGCAGATTACAGCTATATATAAGTAAGGTGACCCAGCACCCGGCAGATTACAGCTATATATAAGTAAGGTGACCCAGCTCCCTGCAGATTACAGCTATATATAAGAAAGGTGACCCGGCAGATTACAGCTATATATAAGTAAGGTGACCCGGCACCCGGCAGATTACAGCTATATATAAGTAAGGTGACCCGGCACCCGGCACATTACAGCTATATATAAGTAAGGTGACCCGGCACCCGACAGATTACAGCTATATATAAGTAAGGTGACCCAGCACCCGGCAGATTACAGCTATATATAAGGAAGGTGACCCAGCACCCGGCAGATTACAGCTATATATAAGGTGACCTGACACCAGGCAGATTACAGCTATATATAAGTAAGGTGACCCGACACCAGGCAGATTACAGCTATATATAAGTAAGGTGACCAGGCACCCGGCAGATTACAGCTATATATAAGTAAGGTGACCCGGCACCCGGCAGATTACAGCTATATATAAGTAAGGTGACCCGGCACCCGGCAGATTACAGCTATATATAAGTAAGGTGACCCGGCACCCGGTAGATTACAGCTATATATAAGTAAGGTGACCCGGCACCCGGCAGACTACAGCTATATATAAGTAAGGTGACCCGGCAGATTACAGCTATATATAAGTAAGGTGACCCAGCACCCGGCAGATTACAGCTATATATAAGTAAGGTGACCCGGCACCCGGCAGATTACAGCTATATATAAGGTGACCCGACACCAGGCAGATTACAGCTATATATAAGTAAGGTGACCCGGCACCCGGCAGATTACAGCTATATATAAGTAAGGTGACCCGGCACCCGGCAGATTACAGCTATGCATAAGTAAGTGACCCGGCCCCCTGCAGATTACAGCTATATATAAGAAAGGTGACCCGGCACTCGGCAGATTACAGCTATATATAAGTAAGGTGACCCGGCACCCGGCAGATTACAGCTATATATAAGTATGGTGACCCGGCACCCGGCAGATTACAGCTATATATAAGTATGGTGACCCGACACCCGGCAGATTACAGCTATATATAAGTAAGGTGACTCGGCAGATTACAGCTATATATAAGTAAGGTGACCCGGCACCCGGCAGATTACAGCTATATATAAGTAAGGTGACCCGGCACCCGGCAGATTACAGCTATATATAAGTAAGGTGACCCGTCACCCAGCAGATTACAGCTATATATAAGTAAGGTGACCCGGCAGATAACAGCTATATATAAGTAAGGTGACCCGGCACCCGGCAGATTACAGCTATATATAAGTAAGGTGACCCGGCACCCGACAGATTACAGCTATATATAAGTAAGGTGACCCGGCACCCGGCAGATTACAGCTATATATAAGTAAGGTGACCCGGCACCCGGCAGATTACAGCTATATATAAGTAAGGTGACCCGGCACCCGGCAGATTACAGCTATATATAAGTAAGGTGACCCGGCACCCGGCAGATTACAGCTATATATAAGTAAGGTTACCCGGCACCCGGCAGATTACAGCTATATATAAGTAAGGTGACCCGGCACCCGGCAGATTACAGCTATATATAAGTAAGGTAACCCGACACCCGGCAGATTACAGCTATATATACGTAAGGTGACCCGGCACCCGGCAGATTACAGCTATATATAATGTGACCCGGCACCCGGCAGATTACAGCTATATATAAGTAAGGTGACCCGGCACCCGGCAGATTACAGCTATATATAAGTAAGGTGACCCGGCACCCGGCAGATTACAGCTATATATAAGTAAGGTGACCCGGCACCCGGCAGATTACAGCTATATATAAGTAAGGTGACCCGGCAGATTACAGCTATATATAAGTAAGGTGACCCGGAACACGGCAGATTACAGCTATATATAAGTAAGGTGACCCAGCACCAAGCAGATTACAGCTATATATAAGTAAGGTGACCCAGCACCCGGCAGATTACAGCTATATATAAGTAAGGTGACCCGGCTCCCGGCAGATTACAGCTATATATAAGAAAGGTGACCCGGCAGATTACAGCTATATATAAGTAAGGTGACCCGGCACCCGGCAGATTACAGCTATATATAAGTAAGGTGACCCGGCACCCGGCACATTACAGCTATATATAAGTAAGGTGACCCGGCACCCGACAGATTACAGCTATATATAAGTAAAGTGACCCAGCACCCGGCAGATTACAGCTATATATAAGGAAGGTGACCCAGCACCCGGCAGATTACAGCTATATATAAGGTGACCCGACACCAGGCAGATTACAGCTATATATAAGTAAGGTGACCCGACACCAGGCAGATTACAGCTATATATAAGTAAGGTGACCCGGCACCCGGCAGATTACAGCTATATATAAGTAAGGTGACCCGGCACCCGGCAGATTACAGCTATATATAAGTAAGGTGACCCGGCACCCGGCAGATTACAGCTATATATAAGTAAGGTGACCCAGCACCCGGCAGATTACAGCTATATATAAGTAAGGTGACCCGGAACTCGGCAGATTACAGCTATATATAAGGTGACCCGACACCAGGCAGATTACAGCTATATATAAGTAAGGTGACCCGGCACCCGGCAGATTACAGCTATATATAAGTAAGGTGACCCGGCACCCGGCAGATTACAGCTATATATAAGTAAGGTGACCCGGAACACGGCAGATTACAGCTATATATAAGTAAGGTGACCCAGCACCCGGCAGATTACAGCTATATATAAGTAAGGTGACCCAGCACCCATCAGATTACAGCTATATATAAGTAAGGTGACACGGCTCCCGGCAGATTACAGCTATATATAACAAAGGTGACCCGGCAGATTACAGCTATATATAAGTAAGGTGACCCGGCACCCGGCAGATTACAGCTATATATAAGTAAGGTGACCCGGCACCCGGCACATTACAGCTATATATAAGTAAGGTGACCCGGCACCCAACAGATTACAGCTATATATAAGTAAAGTGACCCAGCACCCGGCAAATTACAGCTATATATAAGGAAGGTGACCCAGCACCCGGCAGATTACAGCTATATATAAGTAAGGTGACCCGGCACCCGGCAGATTACAGCTATATATAAGTAAGGTGACCCGGCACCCGGCAGATTACAGCTATATATAAGGTGACCCGACACCAGGCAGATTACAGCTATATATAAGTAAGGTGACCCGACACCAGGCAGATTACAGCTATATATAAGGTGACCCGACACCAGGCAGATTACAGCTATATATAAGTAAGGTGACCCGACACCAGGCAGATTACAGCTATATATAAGTAAGGTGACCCGGCACCCGGCAGATTACAGCTATATATAAGTAAGGTGACCCGGCACCCGGCAGATTACAGCTATATATAAGTAAGGTGACCCGGCACCCGGCAGATTACAGCTATATATAAGTAAGGTGACCCGGCACCCGGCAGATTACAGCTATATATAAGTAAGGTGACCCGGCACCCGGCAGATTACAGCTATATATAAGGTGACCCGACACCAGGCAGATTACAGCTATATATAAGTAAGGTGACCCGGCACCCGGCAGATTACAGCTATATATAAGTAAGGTGACCCGGCACCCGGCAGATTACAGCTATATATAAGTAAGGTGACCCGGCACCCGGCAGATTACAGCTATATATAAGTAAGGTGACCCGGCACCCGGTAGATTACAGCTATATATAAGTAAGGTGACCCGGCACCCGGCAGATTACAGCTATATATAAGTAAGGTGACCCGGCACCCGGCAGATTACAGCTATATATAAGTAAGGTGACCCGGCACCCGGAAGATTACAGCTATATATAAGTAAGATGACCCGGCACCCGGCAGTTTACAGCTATATATAAGTAAGGTGACCCGGCACACGGCAGATTACAGCTATATATAAGTAAGGTGACCCGGCACCCGGCAGATTACAGCTACCCGGTAGATTACAGCTATATATAAGGAAGGTGACCCGGCCCCCCGGCAGATTACAGCTATATATAAGTAAGGTGACCCGGCACCCGGTAGATTACAGCTATATATAAGTAAGGTGACCCTGCACCCCGCAGACTACAGCTATATATAAGTAAGGTGACCCGGCTCCCGGCAGACTACAGCTATATATAAGTAAGGTGACCCGGCACCCGGCAGATTACAGCTATATATAAGTAAGGTGACCCGGCACCCGGCAGATTACAGCTATATATAAGTAAGGTGACCCGGCACCCGGCAGATTACAGCTACCCGGTAGATTACAGCTATATATAAGTAAGGTGACCCGACACCCGGCTGATTAAAGCTATATATAAGTAAGGTGACCCGGCACCCGGCAGATTACAGCTATATATAAGTAAGGTGATCCGGCACCCGGCAGATTACAGCTATATATAAGTAAGGTGACCCGGCACCCTGCAGATTACAGCTATATATAAGTAAGGTGACCCGGCATCCGGCAGATTACAGCTATATATAAGTAAGGTGACCCGGAACCCGACAGATTACAGCTATATATAAGTAAGGTGACCCGGCACCCGGCAGATTACAGCTATATATAAGTAAGGTGACCCGGCACCCGGCAGATTACAGCTATATATAAGTAAGGTGACCCGGCACCCGGCAGATTACAGCTATATATAAGTAAGGTGACCCGGCAGATTACAGCTATATATAAGTAAGGTGACCCGGCACCCGGCAGATTACAGCTATATATAAGTAAGGTGACCCGGCACCCGGCAGATTACAGCTATATATAAGTAAGGTGACCCAGCATATTACAGCTATATATAAGTAAGGTGACCCGGCAGATTACAGCTATATATAAGTAAGGTGACCCGGCACCTGGCAGATTATAGCTATATATAATGTGCCCCGGCACCCGGCAGATTACAGCTATATATAAGTAAGGTGACCCGGCACCCGGCAGATTACAGCTATATATAAGTAAGGTGACCCGGCACCCGGCAGATTACAGCTATATATAAGTAAGGTGACCCTGCACTTGGCAGATTACAGCTTTATATAAGTAAGGTGACCCGGCACCAGGCAGATTACAGCTATATATAAGTAAGGTGACCCGGCACCCGGCAGATTACAGCTATATATAAGTAAGGTGACCCGGCAGATTACAGCTATATATAAGTAAGGTGACCCGGAACACGGCAGATTACAGCTATATATAAGTAAGGTGACACAGCACCAAGCAGATTACAGCTATATATAAGTAAGGTGACCCATCACCCGGCAGATTACAGCTATATATAAGTAAGGTGACCCGGCTCCCGGCAGATTACAGCTATATATAAGAAAGGTGACCCGGCAGATTACAGCTATATATAAGTAAGGTGACCCGGCACCCGGCAGATTACAGCTATATATAAGTAAGGTGACCCGGCACCCGGCAGATTACAGCTATATATAAGGAAGGTGACCCAGCACCCGGCAGATTACAGCTATATATAAGGTGACCCGACACCAGGCAGATTACAGCTATATATAAGTAAGGTGACCCGACACCAGGCAGATTACAGCTATATATAAGTAAGGTGACCCGGCACCCGGCAGATTACAGCTATATATAAGTAAGGTGACCCGGCACCCGGCAGATTACAGCTATATATAAGTAAGGTGACCCGGCACCCGGCAGATTACAGCTATATATAAGTAAGGTGACCCAGCACCCGGCAGATTACAGCTATATATAAGTAAGGTGACCCGGAACTCGGCAGATTACAGCTATATATAAGGTGACCCGACACCAGGCAGATTACAGCTATATATAAGTAAGGTGACCCGGCACCCGGCAGATTACAGCTATATATAAGTAAGGTGACCCGGCACCCGGCAGATTACAGCTATATATAAGTAAGGTGACCCTGCACTTGGCAGATTACAGCTTTATATAAGTATGGTGACCCGGCACCCGGCAGATTACAGCTATATATAAGTAAGGTGACCCGGAACACGGCAGATTACAGCTATATATAAGTAAGGTGACCCAGCACCCGGCAGATTACAGCTATATATAAGTAAGGTGACCCAGCACCCATCAGATTACAGCTATATATAAGTAAGGTGACACGGCTCCCGGCAGATTACAGCTATATATAAGTAAGGTGACCCGGCAGATTACAGCTATATATAAGAAAGGTGACCCGGCAGATTACAGCTATATATAAGTAAGGTGACCCGGCACCCGGCAGATTACAGCTATATATAAGTAAGGTGACCCGGCACCCGGCACATTACAGCTATATATAAGTAAGGTGACCCGGCACCCGGCAGATTACAGCTATATATAAGTAAGGTGACCCGACACCAGGCAGATTACAGCTATATATAAGTAAGGTGACCCGGCACCCGGCAGATTACAGCTATATATAAGTAAGGTGACCCGGCACCCGGCAGATTACAGCTATATATAAGTAAGGTGACCCGGCACCCAGCAGATTACAGCTATATATAAGTAAGGTGACCCGGCACCCGGTAGATTACAGCTATATATAAGTAAGGTGACCCGGCACCCGGCAGAATACAGCTATATATAAGTAAGGTGACCCGGCACCCGGCAGATTACAGCTATATATAAGTAAGGTGACCCGGCACCCGGAAGATTACAGCTATATATAAGTAAGGTGACCCGGCACCCGGTAGATTACAGCTATATAAAAGTAAGGTGACCCTGCACCCCGCAGACTACAGCTATATATAAGTAAGGTGACCCGGCACCCGGCAGATTGCAGCTATATATAAGTAAGGTGACCCGGCACCCAGCAGATTACAGCTATATATAAGTAAGGTGACCCGGCACCCGGCAGATTACAGCTATATATAAGGTGACCCGACACCAGGCAGATTACAGCTATATATAAGTAAGGTGACCCGGCACCCGGCAGATTACAGCTATATATAAGTAAGGTGACCCGGCACCCGGCAGATTACAGCTATATATAAGTAAGGTGACCCGGCACCCGGTAGATTACAGCTATATATAAGTAAGGTGACCCTGCACCCCGCAGACTACAGCTATATATAAGTAAGGTGACCCGGCTCCCGGCAGATTACAGCTATATATAAGTAAGGTGACCCGGCACCCGGCAGATTACAGCTATATATAAGTAAGCTGACCCGGCACCCGGCAGATTACAGCTATATATAAGTAAGGTGACCCGGCACCCGGCAGATTACAGCTACCCGGTAGATTACAGCTATATATAAGTAAGGTGACCCGACACCCGGCTGATTAAAGCTATATATAAGTAAGGTGACCCGGCACCCGGCAGATTACAGCTATATATAAGTAAGGTGATCCGGCACCCGGCAGATTACAGCTATATATAAGTAAGGTGACCCGGCACCCTGCAGATTACAGCTATATATAAGTAAGGTGACCCAGCATCCGGCAGATTACAGCTATATATAAGTAAGGTGACCCGGAACCCGACAGATTACAGCTATATATAAGTAAGGTGACCCGGCACCCGGCAGATTACAGCTATATATAAGTAAGGTGACCCGGCACCCGGCAGATTACAGCTATATATAAGTAAGGTGACCCGGCACCCGGCAGATTACAGCTATATATAAGTAAGGTGACCCGGCAGATTACAGCTATATATAAGGTGACCCGACACCAGGCAGATTACAGCTATATATAAGTAAGGTGACCCGGCACCCGGCAGATTACAGCTATATATAAGTAAGGTGACCCGGCACCCGGCAGATTACAGCTATATATAAGTAAGGTGACCCGGCACCCGGCACATTACAGCTATATATAAGTAAGGTGACCCGGCACCCGGCAGATTACAGCTATATATAAGTAAGGTGACCCGGCACCCGGCAGATTACAGCTATATATAAGTAAGGTGACCCGGCACCCGGCAGATTACAGCTATATATAAGGTGACCCGACACCAGGCAGATTACAGCTATATATAAGTAAGGTGACCCGGCACCCGGCAGATTACAGCTATATATAAGTAAGGTGACCCGGCACCCAGCAGATTACAGCTATATATAAGAAAGGTGACCCGGCACCTGGTAGATTACAGCTATATATAAGTAAGGTGACCAAGCACCCGGCAGATTACAGCTATATATAAATAAGGTGACCCGGCACCCGGCAGATTACAGCTATATATAAGTAAGGTGACCCGGCACCCGGAAGATTACAGCTATATATAAGTAAAGTGACCCGGCACCCGGCAGTTTACAGCTATATATAAGTAAGGTGACCCGGCACACGGCAGATTACAGCTATATATAAGTAAGGTGACCCGGCACCCGGCAGATTACAGCTACCCGGTAGATTACAGCTATGTATAAGGAAGGTGACCCGACACCCGGCTGATTAAAGCTATATATAAGTAAGGTGACCCGGCACCCGGCAGATTTCAGCTATATATAAGTAAGGTGACCCTGCACCCCGCAGACTACAGCTATATATAAGTAAGGTGACCCGGCACCCGGCAGATTACAGCTATATATAAGTAAGGTGACCCGGCACCCAGCAGATTACAGCTATATATAAGTAAGGTGACCCGGCACCCGGCAGATTACAGCTATATATAAGGTGACCCGACACCAGGCAGATTACAGCTATATATAAGTAAGGTGACCCGGCACCCGGCAGATTACAGCTATATATAAGTAAGGTGACCCGGCACCCGGCAGATTACAGCTATATATAAGTAAGGTGACCCGGCACCCGGTAGATTACAGCTATATATAAGTAAGGTGACCCTGCACCCCGCAGACTACAGCTATATATAAGTAAGGTGACCCGGCTCCCGGCAGATTACAGCTATATATAAGTAAGGTGACCCGGCACCCGGCAGATTACAGCTATATATAAGTAAGGTGACCCGGCACCCGGCAGATTACAGCTATATATAAGTAAGGTGACCCGGCACCCGGCAGATTACAGCTACCCGGTAGATTACAGCTATATATAAGTAAGGTGACCCGACACCCGGCTGATTAAAGCTATATATAAGTAAGGTGACCCGGCACCCGGCAGATTACAGCTATATATAAGTAAGGTGATCCGGCACCCGGCAGATTACAGCTATATATAAGTAAGGTGACCCGACACCCTGCAGATTACAGCTATATATAAGTAAGGTGACCCGGCATCCGGCAGATTACAGCTATATATAAGTAAGGTGACCCGGCACCCGGCAGATTACAGCTATATATAAGTAAGGTGACCCGGCAGATTACAGCTATATATAAGTAAGGTGACCCGGCACCCGGCAGATTACAGCTATATATAAGTAAGGTGACCCGGCACCCGGCAGATTACAGCTATATATAAGTAAGATGACCCAGCATATTACAGCTATATATAAGTAAGGTGACCCGGCAGATTACAGCTATATATAAGTAAGGTGACTCGGCACCCGGCAGATTACAGCTATATATAAGTAATGTGACCCGGCACCAGGCAGCTTACAGCTATATATAAGTAAGGTGACCCGGCACCCGGCAGATTACAGCTATATATAAGTAAGGTGACCCGACACCCGGCAGATTACAGCTATAGATAAGTAAGGTGACCCGGCACCCGGCAGATTACAGCTATATATAAGTAAGGTTACCCGACACCCGGCAGATTACAGCTATATATAAGTAAGGTGACCTGGCCCCCGGCAGATTACAGCTATGTATAAGTAAGTGACCCGGCCCCCTGCAGATTACAGCTATATATAAGAAAGGTGACCCGGCACTCGGCAGATTACAGCTATATATAAGTAAGGTGACCCGGCACCCGGCAGATTACAGCTATATATAAGTATGGTGACCCGGCTCCCGGCAGATTACAGCTATATATAAGTAAGGTGACCCGACACCCGGCAGATTACAGCTATATATAAGTAAGGTGACTCGGCAGATTACAGCTATATATAAGTAAGGTGACCCGTAACCCGGCAGATTACAGCTCTATATAAGTAAGGTGACCCTGCACCCGGCAGATTACAGCTATATATAAGTAATGTGACCCGGCACCCGGCAGATAACAGCTATATATAAGTAAGGTGACCCGGCACCCGGCAGATTACAGCTATATATAAGTAAGGTGACCCTGCACCCGATAGATTACAGCTATATATAAGTAAGGTGACCCGGCACCCGGCAGATTACAGCTATATATAAGTAAGGTGACCCGGCACCCGGCAGATTACAGCTATATATAAGGTGACTCTACACCCGGCAGATTACAGCTATATATAAGTAAGGTGACCCGACACCCGGCAGATTACAGCTATATATACGTAAGGTGACCCGGCACCCGGCAGATTACAGCTATATATAAGTAAGGTGACCCGGCACCCGGCAGATTATAGCTATATATAATGTGACCCGGCACCCGGCAGATTACAGCTATATATAAGTAAGGTGACCCGGCACCCGGCAGATTACAGCTATATATAAGTAAGGTGACCCGGCACCCGGCAGATTACAGCTATAAGCAAGGTGACCCTGCACTTAGCAGATTACAGCTTTATATAAGTAAGGTGACCCGGCACCCGGCAGATTACAGCTATATATAAGTAAGGTGACCCGGAACACGGCAGATTACAGCTATATATAAGTAAGGTGACCCAGCACCCGGCAGATTACAGCTATATATAAGTAAGGTGACCCAGCACCCGGCAGATTACAGCTATATATAAGTAAGGTGACCCAGCTCCCTGCAGATTACAGCTATATATAAGAAAGGTGACCCGGCAGATTACAGCTATATATAAGTAAGGTGACCCGGCACCCGGCAGATTACAGCTATATATAAGTAAGGTGACCCGGCACCCGGCACATTACAGCTATATATAAGTAAGGTGACCCGGCACCCGACAGATTACAGCTATATATAAGTAAGGTGACCCAGCACCCGGCAGATTACAGCTATATATAAGGAAGGTGACCCAGCACCCGGCAGATTACAGCTATATATAAGGTGACCTGACACCAGGCAGATTACAGCTATATATAAGTAAGGTGACCCGACACCAGGCAGATTACAGCTATATATAAGTAAGGTGACCAGGCACCCGGCAGATTACAGCTATATATAAGTAAGGTGACCCGGCACCCGGCAGATTACAGCTATATATAAGTAAGGTGACCCGGCACCCGGCAGATTACAGCTATATATAAGTAAGGTGACCCGGCACCCGGCACATTACAGCTATATATAAGTAAGGTGACCCGGCACCCGACAGATTACAGCTATATATAAGTAAAGTGACCCAGCACCCGGCAGATTACAGCTATATATAAGGAAGGTGACCCAGCACCCGGCAGATTACAGCTATATATAAGGTGACCCGACACCAGGCAGATTACAGCTATATATAAGTAAGGTGACCCGACACCAGGCAGATTACAGCTATATATAAGTAAGGTGACCCGGCACCCGGCAGATTACAGCTATATATAAGTAAGGTGACCCGGAACTCGGCAGATTACAGCTATATATAAGTAAGGTGACCCGGCACCCGGCAGATTACAGCTATATATAAGTAAGGTGACCCGGCACCCGGCAGATTACAGCTATATATAAGTAAGGTGACCCAGCACCCGGCAGATTACAGCTATATATAAGTAAGGTGACCCGGAACTCGGCAGATTACAGCTATATATAAGGTGACCCGACACCAGGCAGATTACAGCTATATATAAGTAAGGTGACCCGGCACCCGGCAGATTACAGCTATATATAAGTAAGGTGACCCGGCACCCGGCAGATTACAGCTATATATAAGTAAGGTGACCCGGAACACGGCAGATTACAGCTATATATAAGTAAGGTGACCCAGCACCCGGCAGATTACAGCTATATATAAGTAAGGTGACCCAGCACCCATCAGATTACAGCTATATATAAGTAAGGTGACACGGCTCCCGGCAGATTACAGCTATATATAACAAAGGTGACCCGGCAGATTACAGCTATATATAAGTAAGGTGACCCGGCACCCGGCAGATTACAGCTATATATAAGTAAGGTGACCCGGCACCCGGCACATTACAGCTATATATAAGTAAGGTGACCCGGCACCCAACAGATTACAGCTATATATAAGTAAAGTGACCCAGCACCCGGCAGATTACAGCTATATATAAGGAAGGTGACCCAGCACCCGGCAGATTACAGCTATATATAAGGTGACCCGACACCAGGCAGATTACAGCTATATATAAGTAAGGTGACCCGACACCAGGCAGATTACAGCTATATATAAGTAAGGTGACCCGGCACCCGGCAGATTACAGCTATATATAAGTAAGGTGACCCGGCACCCGGCAGATTACAGCTATATATAAGTAAGGTGACCCGGCACCCGGCAGATTACAGCTATATATAAGTAAGGTGACCCGGCACCCGGCAGATTACAGCTATATATAAGTAAGGTGACCCGGCACCCGGCAGATTACAGCTATATATAAGGTGACCCGACACCAGGCAGATTACAGCTATATATAAGTAAGGTGACCCGGCACCCGGCAGATTACAGCTATATATAAGTAAGGTGACCCGGCACCCGGCAGATTACAGCTATATATAAGTAAGGTGACCCGGCACCCGGCAGATTACAGCTATATATAAGTAAGGTGACCCGGCACCCGGTAGATTACAGCTATATATAAGTAAGGTGACCCGGCACCCGGCAGATTACAGCTATATATAAGTAAGGTGACCCGGCACCCGGCAGATTACAGCTATATATAAGTAAGGTGACCCGGCACCCGGAAGATTACAGCTATATATAAGTAAGATGACCCGGCACCCGGCAGTTTACAGCTATATATAAGTAAGGTGACCCGGCACACGGCAGATTACAGCTATATATAAGTAAGGTGACCCGGCACCCGGCAGATTACAGCTACCCGGTAGATTACAGCTATATATAAGGAAGGTGACCCGGCCCCCCGGCAGATTACAGCTATATATAAGTAAGGTGACCCGGCACCCGGTAGATTACAGCTATATATAAGTAAGGTGACCCTGCACCCCGCAGACTACAGCTATATATAAGTAAGGTGACCCGGCTCCCGGCAGACTACAGCTATATATAAGTAAGGTGACCCGGCACCCGGCAGATTACAGCTATATATAAGTAAGGTGACCCGGCACCCGGCAGATTACAGCTATATATAAGTAAGGTGACCCGGCACCCGGCAGATTACAGCTACCCGGTAGATTACAGCTATATATAAGTAAGGTGACCCGACACCCGGCTGATTAAAGCTATATATAAGTAAGGTGACCCGGCACCCGGCAGATTACAGCTATATATAAGTAAGGTGATCCGGCACCCGGCAGATTACAGCTATATATAAGTAAGGTGACCCGGCACCCTGCAGATTACAGCTATATATAAGTAAGGTGACCCGGCATCCGGCAGATTACAGCTATATATAAGTAAGGTGACCCGGAACCCGACATATTACAGCTATATATAAGTAAGGTGACCCGGCACCCGGCAGATTACAGCTATATATAAGTAAGGTGACCCGGCACCCGGCAGATTACAGCTATATATAAGTAAGGTGACCCGGCACCCCGGCAGATTACAGCTATATATAAGTAAGGGTGACCCGGCAGATTACAGCTATATATAAGTAAGGTGACCCGGCACCCCGGCAGATTACAGCTATATATAAGTAAGGTGACCCGGCACCCGGCAGATTACAGCTATATATAAGTAAGGTGACCCAGCATATTACAGCTATATATAAGTAAGGTGACCCGGCAGATTACAGCTATATATAAGTAAGGTGACCCGGCACCTGGCAGATTATAGCTATATATAATGTGCCCCGGCACCCGGCAGATTACAGCTATATATAAGTAAGGTGACCCGGCACCCGGCAGATTACAGCTATATATAAGTAAGGTGACCCGGCACCCGGCAGATTACAGCTATATATAAGTAAGGTGACCCTGCACTTGGCAGATTACAGCTTTATATAAGTAAGGTGACCCGGCACCAGGCAGATTACAGCTATATATAAGTAAGGTGACCCGGCACCCGGCAGATTACAGCTATATATAAGTAAGGTGACCCGGCAGATTACAGCTATATATAAGTAAGGTGACCCGGAACACGGCAGATTACAGCTATATATAAGTAAGGTGACACAGCACCAAGCAGATTACAGCTATATATAAGTAAGGTGACCCATCACCCGGCAGATTACAGCTATATATAAGTAAGGTGACCCGGCTCCCGGCAGATTACAGCTATATATAAGAAAGGTGACCCGGCAGATTACAGCTATATATAAGTAAGGTGACCCGGCACCCGGCAGATTACAGCTATATATAAGTAAGGTGACCCGGCACCCGGCAGATTACAGCTATATATAAGGAAGGTGACCCCAGCACCCGGCAGATTACAGCTATATATAAGGTGACCCGACACCCAGGCAGATTACAGCTATATATAAGTAAGGTGACCCGACACCAGGCAGATTACAGCTATATATAAGTAAGGTGACCCGGCACCCGGCAGATTACAGCTATATATAAGTAAGGTGACCCGGCACCCCGGCAGATTACAGCTATATATAAGTAAGGTGACCCGGGCACCCGGCAGATTACAGCTATATATAAGTAAGGTGACCCAGCACCCGGCAGATTACAGCTATATATAAGTAAGGTGACCGGAACTCGGCAGATTACAGCTATATATAAGGTGACCCGACACCAGGCAGATTACAGCTATATATAAGTAAGGTGACCCGGCACCCGGCAGATTACAGCTATATATAAGTAAGGTGACCCGGCACCCGGCAGATTACAGCTATATATAAGTAAGGTGACCCTGCACTTGGCAGATTACAGCTTTATATAAGTATGGTGACCCGGCACCCGGCAGATTACAGCTATATATAAGTAAGGTGACCCGGAACACGGCAGATTACAGCTATATATAAGTAAGGTGACCCAGCACCCGGCAGATTACAGCTATATATAAATATAAGTAAGGTGACCCAGCACCCATCAGATTACAGCTATATATAAGTAAGGTGACACGGCTCCCGGCAGATTACAGCTATATATAAGTAAGGTGACCCGGCAGATTACAGCTATATATAAGAAAGGTGACCCGGCAGATTACAGCTATATATAAGTAAGGTGACCCGGCACCCGGCAGATTACAGCTATATATAAGTAAGGTGACCCGGCACCCGGCACATTACAGCTATATATAAGTAAGGTGACCCGGCACCCGGCAGATTACAGCTATATATAAGTAAGGTGACACGGCACCCGGCAGATTACAGCTATATATAAGTAAGGTGACCCGGCACCCGGCAGATTACAGCTATATATAAGGTGACCCGACACCAGGCAGATTACAGCTATATATAAGTAAGGTGACCCGGCACCCGGCAGATTACAGCTATATATAAGTAAGGTGACCCGGCACCCGGCAGATTACAGCTATATATAAGTAAGGTGACCCGGCACCCAGCAGATTACAGCTATATATAAGTAAGGTGACCCGGCACCCGGTAGATTACAGCTATATATAAGTAAGGTGACCCGGCACCCGGCAGAATACAGCTATATATAAGTAAGGTGACCCGGCACCCGGCAGATTACAGCTATATATAAGTAAGGTGACCCGGCACCCGGAAGATTACAGCTATATATAAGTAAGGTGACCCGGCACCCGGTAGATTACAGCTATATAAAAGTAAGGTGACCCTGCACCCCGCAGACTACAGCTATATATAAGTAAGGTGACCCGGCACCCGGCAGATTGCAGCTATATATAAGTAAGGTGACCCGGCACCCAGCAGATTACAGCTATATATAAGTAAGGTGACCCGGCACCCGGCAGATTACAGCTATATATAAGGTGACCCGACACCAGGCAGATTACAGCTATATATAAGTAAGGTGACCCGGCACCCGGCAGATTACAGCTATATATAAGTAAGGTGACCCGGCACCCGGCAGATTACAGCTATATATAAGTAAGGTGACCCGGCACCCGGTAGATTACAGCTATATATAAGTAAGGTGACCCTGCACCCCGCAGACTACAGCTATATATAAGTAAGGTGACCCGGCTCCCGGCAGATTACAGCTATATATAAGTAAGGTGACCCGGCACCCGGCAGATTACAGCTATATATAAGTAAGCTGACCCGGCACCCGGCAGATTACAGCTATATATAAGTAAGGTGACCCGGCACCCGGCAGATTACAGCTACCCGGTAGATTACAGCTATATATAAGTAAGGTGACCCGACACCCGGCTGATTAAAGCTATATATAAGTAAGGTGACCCGGCACCCGGCAGATTACAGCTATATATAAGTAAGGTGATCCGGCACCCGGCAGATTACAGCTATATATAAGTAAGGTGACCCGGCACCCTGCAGATTACAGCTATATATAAGTAAGGTGACCCAGCATCCGGCAGATTACAGCTATATATAAGTAAGGTGACCCGGAACCCGACAGATTACAGCTATATATAAGTAAGGTGACCCGGCACCCGGCAGATTACAGCTATATATAAGTAAGGTGACCCGGCACCCGGCAGATTACAGCTATATATAAGTAAGGTGACCCGGCACCCGGCAGATTACAGCTATATATAAGTAAGGTGACCCGGCAGATTACAGCTATATATAAGTAAGGTGACCCGGCACCCGGCAGATTACAGCTATATATAAGTAAGGTGACCCGGCACCCGGCAGATTACAGCTATATATAAGTAAGGTGACCCAGCATATTACAGCTATATATAAGTAAGGTGACCCGGCAGATTACAGCTATATATAAGTAAGGTGACTCGGCACCCGGCAGATTACAGCTATATATAAGTAATGTGACCCGGCACCAGGCAGCTTACAGCTATATATAAGTAAGGTGACCCGGCACCCGGCAGATTACAGCTATATATAAGTAAGGTGACCCGACACCCGGCAGATTACAGCTATAGATAAGTAAGGTGACCCGGCACCCGGCAGATTACAGCTATATATAAGTAAGGTGACCCGGCACCCGGTAGATTACAGCTATATATAAGTAAGGTGACCCGGCACCCGGCAGACTACAGCTATATATAAGTAAGGTGACCCGGCACCCGGCAGATTACAGCTATATATAAGTAAGGTGACCCTGCACCCGGCAGATTACAGCTATATATAAGTAAGGTGACCCGGCACCCGGCAGATTACAGCTATATATAAGGTGACCCGACACCAGGCAGATTACAGCTATATATAAGTAAGGTGACCCGGCACCCGGCAGATTACAGCTATATATAAGTAAGGTGACCCGGCACCCGGCAGATTACAGCTATGCATAAGTAAGTGACCCGGCCCCCTGCAGATTACAGCTATATATAAGAAAGGTGACCCGGCACTCGGCAGATTACAGCTATATATAAGTAAGGTGACCCGGCACCCGGCAGATTACAGCTATATATAAGTATGGTGACCCGGCTCCCGGCAGATTACAGCTATATATAAGTAAGGTGACCCGACACCCGGCAGATTACAGCTATATATAAGTAAGGTGACTCGGCAGATTACAGCTATATATAAGTAAGGTGACCCGTCACCCAGCAGATTACAGCTATATATAAGTAAGGTGACCCGGCAGATAACAGCTATATATAAGTAAGGTGACCCGGCACCCGGCAGATTACAGCTATATATAAGTAAGGTGACCCGGCACCCAACAGATTACAGCTATATATAAGTAAGGTGACCCGGCACCCGGCAGATTACAGCTATATATAAATAAGGTGACCCGGCACCCGGCAGATTACAGCTATATATAAGTAAGGTGACCCGGCACCCGGCAGATTACAGCTATATATAAGTAAGGTGACCCGGCACCCGGCAGATTACAGCTATATATAAGTAAGGTTACCCGGCACCCGGCAGATTACAGCTATATATAAGTAAGGTGACCCGGCACCCGGCAGCTTACAGCTATATATACGTAAAGTGACCCGGCACCCGGCAGATTACAGCTATATATAAGTAAGGTGACCCGGCACCCGGCAGATTATAGCTATATATAATGTGACCCGGCACCCGGCAGATTACAGCTATATATAAGTAAGGTGACCCGGCACCCGGCAGATTACAGCTATATATAAGTAAGGTGACCCGGCACCCGGCAGATTACAGCTATATATAAGTAAGGTGACCCGGCAGATTACAGCTATATATAAGTAAGGTGACCCGGAACACGGCAGATTACAGCTATATATAAGTAAGGTGACCCAGCACCAAGCAGATTACAGCTATATATAAGTAAGGTGACCCAGCACCCGGCAGATTACAGCTATATATAAGTAAGGTGACCCGGCTCCCGGCAGATTTCAGCGATATATAAGAAAGGTGACCCGGCAGATTACAGCTATATATAAGTAAGGTGACCCGGCACCCGGCAGATTACAGCTATATATAAGTAAGGTGACCCGGCACTCGGCACATTACAGCTATATATAAGTAAGGTGACCCGGCACCCGACAGATTACAGCTATATATAAGTAAAGTGACCCAGCACCCGGCAGATTACAGCTATATATAAGGAAGGTGAACCAGCACCCGGCAGATTACAGCTATATATAAGGTGACCCGACACCCGGCAGATTACAGCTATATATAAGTAAGGTGACCCGACACCAGGCAGATTACAGCTATATATAAGAAAGGTGACCCGGCACCCGGCAGATTACAGCTATATATAAGTAAGGTGACCCGGCACCCGGCAGATTACAGCTATATATAAGTAAGGTGACCCGGCACCCGGCAGATTACAGCTATATATAAGTAAGGTGACCCGGCACCCGGCAGATTACAGCTATATATAAGTAAGGTGACCCAGCACCCGGCAGATTACAGCTATATATAAGTAAGGTGACCCGGAACTCGGCAGATTACAGCTATATATAAAGTGACCCGACACCAGGCAGATTACAGCTATATATAAGTAAGGTGACCCGGCACCCGGCAGATTACAGCTATATATAAGTAAGGTGACCCGGCACCCGGCAGATTACAGCTATATATAAGTAAGGTGACCCGGCACCCGGCAGATTACAGCTATATATAAGTAAGGTGACCCTGCACTTGGCAGATTACAGCTTTATATAAGTATGGTGACCCGGCACCCGGCAGATTACAGCTATATATAAGTAAGGTGACCCGGCACCGGCAGATTACAGCTATATATAAGTAAGGTGACCCAGCACCCATCAGATTACAGCTATATATAAGTAAGGTGACCCAGCACCCGGCAGATTACAGCTATATATAAGTAAGGTGACCCAGCACCCATCAGATTACAGCTATATATAAGTAAGGTGACACGGCTCCCGGCAGATTACAGCTATATATAAGTAAGGTGACCCGGCAGATTACAGCTATATATAAGAAAGGTGACCCGGCAGATTACAGCTATATATAAGTAAGGTGACCCGGCACCCGGCAGATTACAGCTATATATAAGTAAGGTGACCCGGCACCCGGCACATTACAGCTATATATATGTAAGGTTACCCGGCACCCGACAGATTACAGCTATATATAAGTAAAGTGACCCAGCACCCGGCAGATTACAGCTATATATAAGGAAGGTGACCCAGCACCCGGCAGATTACAGCTATATATAAGGTGACCCGACACCAGGCAGATTACAGCTATATATAAGTAAGGTGACCCGACACCAGGCAGATTACAGCTATATATAAGTAAGGTGACCCGGCACCCGGCAGATTACAGCTATATATAAGTAAGGTGACCCGGCACCCGGCAGATTACAGCTATATATAAGTAAGGTGACCCGGCACCCGGCAGATTACAGCTATATATAAGTAAGGTGACCCGGCACCCGGCAGATTACAGCTATATATAAGTAAGGTGACCCGGCACCCGGCAGATTACAGCTATATATAAGTAAGGTGACCCGGCACCCGGTAGATTACAGCTATATATAAGTAAGGTGACCCGGCACCCGGCAGACTACAGCTATATATAAGTAAGGTGACCCGGCACCCGGCAGATTACAGCTATATATAAGGAAGGTGACCCGGCACCCGGTAGATTACAGCTATATATAAGTAAGGTGACCCGGCACCCCGGCAGATTACAGCTATATATAAGTAAGGTGACCCGGCACCCGGAAGATTACAGCTATATATAAGTAAGATGACCCGGCACCCGGCAGTTTACAGCTATATATAAGTAAGGTGACCCGGCACACGGCAGATTACAGCTATATATAAGTAAGGTGACCCGGCACCCGGCAGATTACAGCTACCCGGTAGATTACAGCTATATATAAGGAAGGTGACCCGGCACCCGGCAGATTACAGCTATATATAAGTAAGGTGACCCGGCACCCGGCAGATTACAGCTATATATAAGTATGGTGACCCGGCACCCGGAAGATTACAGCTATATATAAGTATGGTGACCCGGCAGCTGGCAGATTACAGCTATATATAAGTAAGGTGACCCGGCACCCAGCAGATTACAGCTATATATAAGTAAGGTGACCCGGCATCCGGCAGATTAAAGCTATATATAAGTAAGGTGACCCGGCACCCGGCAGATTTCAGCTATATATAAGTAAGGTGACCCGGCATCCGGCAGATTACAGCTATATATAAGTAAGGTGACCCGGCACCAGGCAGATTACAGCTATATATAAGTAAGGTGACCCGGCACCCGGTAGATTACAGCTATATATAAGTAAGGTGACCCTGCACCCCGCAGACTACAGCTATATATAAGTAAGGTGACCCGGCTCCCGGCAGATTACAGCTATATATAAGTAAGGTGACCCGGCACCCGGCAGATTACAGCTATATATAAGTAAGGTGACCCGGCACCCTGCAGATTACAGCTATATATAAGTAAGGTGACCCGGCACCCGGCAGATTACAGCTACCCGGTAGATTACAGCTATATATAAGTAAGGTGACCCGACACCCGGCTGATTAAAGCTATATATAAGTAAGGTGACCCGGCACCCGGCAGATTACAGCTATATATAAGTAAGGTGATCCGGCACCCGGCAGATTACAGCTATATATAAGTAAGGTGACCCGGCACCCTGCAGATTACAGCTATATATAAGTAAGGTGACCCGGCATCCGGCAGATTACAGCTATATATAAGTAAGGTGACCCGGAACCCGACAGATTACAGCTATATATAAGTAAGGTGACCCGGCACCCGGCAGATTACAGCTATATATAAGTAAGGTGACCCGGCACCCGGCAGATTACAGCTATATATAAGTAAGGTGACCCGGCAGATTACAGCTATATATAAGTAAGATGACCCGGCACCCGGCAGATTACAGCTATATATAAGTAAGGTGACCCGGCACCCGGCAGATTAAAGCTATATATAAGTAAGGTGACCCAGCATATTACAGCTATATATAAGTAAGGTGACCCGGCAGATTACAGCTATATATAAGTAAGGTGACCCGGCACCCTGGCAGATTATAGCTATATATAATGTGACCCGGCACCCGGCAGATTACAGCTATATATAAGTAAGGTGACCCGGCACCCGGCAGATTACAGCTATATATAAGTAAGGTGGCCCGGCACCCGGCAGATTACAGCTATATATAAGTAAGGTGACCCTGCACTTGGCAGATTACAGCTTTATATAAGTAAGGTGACCCGGCACCCGGCAGATTACAGCTATATATAAGTAAGGTGACCCGGCACCCGGCAGATTACAGCTATATATAAGTAAGGTGACCCGGCAGATTACAGCTATATATAAGTAAGGTGACCCGGAACACGGCAGATTACAGCTATATATAAGTAAGGTGACCCAGCACCAAGCAGATTACAGCTATATATAAGTAAGGTGACCCAGCACCCGGCAGATTACAGCTATATATAAGTAAGGTGACCCGGCAGATTACAGCTATATATAAGAAAGGTGACCCGGCAGATTACAGCTATATATAAGTAAGGTGACCCGGCACCCGGCAGATTACAGCTATATATAAGTAAGGTGACCCGGCACCCGGCAGATTACAGCTATATATAAGGAAGGTGACCCAGCACCCGGCAGATTAACAGCTATATATAAGGTGACCCGACACCAGGCAGATTACAGCTATATATAAGTAAGGTGACCCGACACCAGGCAGATTACAGCTATATATAAGTAAGGTGACCCGGCACCCGGCAGATTACAGCTATATATAAGTAAGGTGACCCGGCACCCGGCAGATTACAGCTATATATAAGTAAGGTGACCGGCACCCGGCAGATTACAGCTATATATAAGTAAGGTGACCCAGCACCCGGCAGATTACAGCTATATATAAGTAAGGTGACCCGGAACTCGGCAGATTACAGCTATATATAAGGTGACCCGACACCAGGCAGATTACAGCTATATATAAGTAAGGTGACCCGGCACCCGGCAGATTACAGCTATATATAAGTAAGGTGACCCGGCACCCGGCAGATTACAGCTATATATAAGTAAGGTGACCCGACACCCGGCAGATTACAGCTATATATAAGTAAGGTGACCCTGCACTTGGCAGATTACAGCTTTATATAAGTATGGTGACCCGGCACCCGGCAGATTACAGCTATATATAAGTAAGGTGACCCGGAACACGGCAGATTACAGCTATATATAAGTAAGGTGACCCAGCACCCGGCAGATTACAGCTATATATAAGTAAGGTGACCCAGCACCCATCAGATTACAGCTATATATAAGTAAGGTGACACGGCTCCCGGCAGATTACAGCTATATATAAGTAAGGTGACCCGGCAGATTACAGCTATATATAAGAAAGGTGACCCTGCACCCGGCAGATTACAGCTATATATAAGTAAGGTGACCCGGCACCCGGCAGATTACAGCTATATATAAGTAAGGTGACCCGGCACCCGGCACATTACAGCTATATATAAGTAAGGTGACCCGGCACCCGGCAGATTACAGCTATATATAAGTAAGGTGACCCGGCACCCGGCAGATTACAGCTATATATAAGTAAGGTGACCCGGCACCCGGCAGATTACAGCTATATATAAGGTGACCCGACACCAGGCAGATTACAGCTATATATAAGTAAGGTGACCCGGCACCCGGCAGATTACAGCTATATATAAGTAAGGTGACCCGGCACCCGGCAGATTACAGCTATATATAAGTAAGGTGACCCGGCACCCAGCAGATTACAGCTATATATAAGAAAGGTGACCCGGCACCTGGTAGATTACAGCTATATATAAGTAAGGTGACCAAGCACCCGGCAGATTACAGCTATATATAAGTAAGGTGACCCGGCACCCGGCAGATTACAGCTATATATAAGTAAGGTGACCCGGCACCCGGAAGATTACAGCTATATATAAGTAAAGTGACCCGGCACCCGGCAGTTTACAGCTATATATAAGTAAGGTGACCCGGCACACGGCAGATTACAGCTATATATAAGTAAGGTGACCCGGCACCCGGCAGATTACAGCTACCCGGTAGATTACAGCTATGTATAAGGAAGGTGACCCGACACCCGGCTGATTAAAGCTATATATAAGTAAGGTGACCCGGCACCCGGCAGATTTCAGCTATATATAAGTAAGGTGACCCGGCATCCGGCAGATTACAGCTATATATAAGTAAGGTGACCCTGTACCCGGCAGATTACAGCTATATATAAGTAAGGTGACCCGGCACCCGGTAGATTACAGCTATATATAAGTAAGGTGACCCTGCACCCCGCAGACTACAGCTATATATAAGTAAGGTGACCCGGCACCCGGCAGATTACAGCTATATACAAGTAAGGTGACCCGGCACCCAGCAGATTACAGCTATATATAAGTAAGGTGACCCGGCACCCGGCAGATTACAGCTATATATAAGGTGACCCGACACCAGGCAGATTACAACTATATATAAGTAAGGTGACCCGGCACCCGGCAGATTACAGCTATATATAAGTAAGGTGACCCGGCACCCGGCAGATTACAGCTATATATAAGTAAGGTGACCCGGCACCCGGTAGATTACAGATATATATAAGTAAGGTGACCCTGCACCCCGCAGACTACAGCTATATATAAGTAAGGTGACCCGGCTTCCGGCAGATTACAGCTATATATAAGTAAGGTGACCCGGCACCCGGCAGATTACAGCTATATATAAGTAAGGTGACCCGGCACCCGGCAGATTACAGCTATATATAAGTAAGGTGACCCGGCACCCGGCAGATTACAGCTACCCGGTAGATTACAGCTATATATAAGTAAGGTGACCCGACACCCGGCTGATTAAAGCTATATATAAGGAAGGTGACCCGGCACCCGGCAGATTACAGCTATATATAAGTAAGGTGATCCGGCACCCGGCAGATTACAGCTATATATAAGTAAGGTGACCCGGCACCCTGCAGATTACAGCTATATATAAGTAAGGTGACCCGGCATCCGGCAGATTACAGCTATATATAAGTAAGGTGACCCGGCACCCGGCAGATTACAGCTATATATAAGTAAGGTGACCCGGCAGATTACAGCTATATATAAGTAAGGTGACCCGGCACCCGGCAGATTACAGCTATATATAAGTAAGGTGACCCGGCACCCGGCAGATTACAGCTATATATAAGTAAGATGACCCAGCATATTACAGCTATATATAAGTAAGGTGACCCGGCAGATTACAGCTATATATAAGTAAGGTGACTCGGCACCCGGCAGATTACAGCTATATATAAGTAATGTGACCCGGCACCAGGCAGCTTACAGCTATATATAAGTAAGGTGACCCGGCACCCGGCAGATTACAGCTATATATAAGTAAGGTGACCCGACACCCGGCAGATTACAGCTATAGATAAGTAAGGTGACCCGGCACCCGGCAGATTACAGCTATATAAAAGTAAGGTTACCCGACACCCGGCAGATTACAGCTATATATAAGTAAGGTGACCTGGCCCCCGGCAGATTACAGCTATATATAAGAAAGGTGACCCGGCACTCGGCAGATTACAGCTATATATAAGTAAGGTGACCCGGCACCCGGCAGATTACAGCTATATATAAGTATGGTGACCCGGCTCCCGGCAGATTACAGCTATATATAAGTAAGGTGACCCGACACCCGGCAGATTACAGCTATATATAAGTAAGGTGACTCGGCAGATTACAGCTATATATAAGTAAGGTGACCCGTAACCCGGCAGATTACAGCTATATATAAGTAAGGTGACCCTGCACCCGGCAGATTACAGCTATATATAAGTAATGTGACCCGGCACCCGGCAGATAACAGCTATATATAAGTAAGGTGACCCGGCACCCGGCAGATTACAGCTATATATAAGTAAGGTGACCCGGCACCCGACAGATTACAGCTATATATAAGTAAGGTGACCCGGCACCCGGCAGATTACAGCTATATATAAGTAAGGTGACCCGGCACCCGGCAGATTACAGCTATATATAAGTAAGGTGACCCGGCACCCGGCAGATTACAGCTATATATAAGTAAGGTGACCCGGCACCGGCAGATTACAGCTATATATAAGTAAGGTGACCCGGCACCCGGCAGATTACAGCTATATATAAGTAAGGTGACCCGGCACCCGGCAGATTACAGCTATATATAAGGTGGACTCTACACCCGGCAGATTACAGCTATATATAAGTAAGGTGACCCGACACCCGGCAGATTACAGCTATATATACGTAAGGTGACCCGGCACCCGGCAGATTACAGCTATATATAAGTAAGGTGACCCGGCACCCGGCAGATTATAGCTATATATAATGTGACCCGGCACCCGGCAGATTACAGCTATATATAAGTAAGGTGACCCGGCACCCGGCAGATTACAGCTATATATAAGTAAGGTGACCCGGCACCCGGCAGATTACAGCTATAAGCAAGGTGACCCTGCACTTGGCAGATTACAGCTTTATATAAGTAAGGTGACCCGGCACCCGGCAGATTACAGCTATATATAAGTAAGGTGACCCGGAACACGGCAGATTACAGCTATATATAAGTAAGGTGACCCAGCACCCGGCAGATTACAGCTATATATAAGTAAGGTGACCCAGCACCCGGCAGATTACAGCTATATATAAGTAAGGTGACCCAGCTCCCTGCAGATTACAGCTATATATAAGAAAGGTGACCCGGCAGATTACAGCTATATATAAGTAAGGTGACCCGGCACCCGGCAGATTACAGCTATATATAAGTAAGGTGACCCGGCACCCGGCACATTACAGCTATATATAAGTAAGGTGACCCGGCACCCGACAGATTACAGCTATATATAAGTAAGGTGACCCAGCACCCGGCAGATTACAGCTATATATAAGGAAGGTGACCCAGCACCCGGCAGATTACAGCTATATATAAGGTGACCTGACACCAGGCAGATTACAGCTATATATAAGTAAGGTGACCCGACACCAGGCAGATTACAGCTATATATAAGTAAGGTGACCAGGCACCCGGCAGATTACAGCTATATATAAGTAAGGTGACCCGGCACCCGGCAGATTACAGCTATATATAAGTAAGGTGACCCGGCACCCGGCAGATTACAGCTATATATAAGTAAGGTGACCCGGCACCCGGTAGATTACAGCTATATATAAGTAAGGTGACCCGGCACCCCGGCAGACTACAGCTATATATAAGTAAGGTGACCCGGCACCCGGCAGATTACAGCTATATATAAGTAAGGTGACCCAGCACCCGGCAGATTACAGCTATATATAAGTAAGGTGACCCGGCACCCGGCAGATTACAGCTATATATAAGGTGACCCGACACCAGGCAGATTACAGCTATATATAAGTAAGGTGACCCGGCACCCGGCAGATTACAGCTATATATAAGTAAGGTGACCCGGCACCCGGCAGATTACAGCTATGCATAAGTAAGTGACCCGGCCCCCTGCAGATTACAGCTATATATAAGAAAGGTGACCCGGCACTCGGCAGATTACAGCTATATATAAGTAAGGTGACCCGGCACCCGGCAGATTACAGCTATATATAAGTATGGTGACCCGGCACCCGGCAGATTACAGCTATATATAAGTAAGGTGACCCGACACCCGGCAGATTACAGCTATATATAAGTAAGGTGACTCGGCAGATTACAGCTATATATAAGTAAGGTGACCCGTCACCCAGCAGATTACAGCTATATATAAGTAAGGTAACCCGGCAGATAACAGCTATATATAAGTAAGGTGACCCGGCACCCGGCAGATTACAGCTATATATAAGTAAGGTGACCCGGCACCCGACAGATTACAGCTATATATAAGTAAGGTGACCCGGCACCCGGCAGATTACAGCTATATATAAGTAAGGTGACCCGGCACCCGGCAGATTACAGCTATATATAAGTAAGGTGACCCGGCACCCGGCAGATTACAGCTATATATAAGTAAGGTTACCCGGCACCCGGCAGATTACAGCTATATATAAGTAAGGTTACCCGGCACCCGGCAGATTACAGCTATATATAAGTAAGGTGACCCCGGCACCCGGCAGATTACAGCTATATATAAGTAAGGTAACCCGACACCCGGCAGATTACAGCTATATATACGTAAGGTGACCCGGCACCCGGCAGATTACAGCTATATATAAGTAAGGTGACCCGGCACCCGGCAGATTATAGCTATATATAATGTGACCCGGCACCCGGCAGATTACAGCTATATATAAGTAAGGTGACCCGGCACCCGGCAGATTACAGCTATATATAAGTAAGGTGACCCGGCACCCGGCAGATTACAGCTATATATAAGTAAGGTGACCCGGCACCCGGCAGATTACAGCTATATATAAGTAAGGTGACCCGGCAGATTACAGCTATATATAAGTAAGGTGACCCGGAACACGGCAGATTACAGCTATATATAAGTAAGGTGACCCAGCACCAAGCAGATTACAGCTATATATAAGTAAGGTGACCCAGCACCCGGCAGATTACAGCTATATATAAGTAAGGTGACCCGGCTCCCGGCAGATTACAGCTATATATAAGAAAGGTGACCCGGCAGATTACAGCTATATATAAGTAAGGTGACCCGGCACCCGGCAGATTACAGCTATATATAAGTAAGGTGACCCGGCACCTGGCACATTACAGCTATATATAAGTAAGGTGACCCGGCACCCGACAGATTACAGCTATATATAAGTAAAGTGACCCAGCACCCGGCAGATTACAGCTATATATAAGGAAGGTGACCCAGCACCCGGCAGATTACAGCTATATATAAGGTGACCCGACACAGGCAGATTACAGCTATATATAAGTAAGGTGACCCGACACCAGGCAGATTACAGCTATATATAAGTAAGGTGACCCGGCACCCGGCAGATTACAGCTATATATAAGTAAGGTGACCCGGCACCCGGCAGATTACAGCTATATATAAGTAAGGTGACCCGGCACCCGGCAGATTACAGCTATATATAAGTAAGGTGACCCAGCACCCGGCAGATTACAGCTATATATAAGTAAGGTGACCCGGAACTCGGCAGATTACAGCTATATATAAGGTGACCCGACACCAGGCAGATTACAGCTATATATAAGTAAGGTGACCCGGCACCCGGCAGATTACAGCTATATATAAGTAAGGTGACCCGGCACCCGGCAGATTACAGCTATATATAAGTAAGGTGACCCGGCACCCGGCAGATTACAGCTATATATAAGTAAGGTGACCCTGCACTTGGCAGATTACAGCTTTATATAAGTATGGTGACCCGGCACCCGGCAGATTACAGCTATATATAAGTAAGGTGACCCGGAACACGGCAGATTACAGCTATATATAAGTAAGGTGACCCAGCACCCGGCAGATTACAGCTATATATAAGTAAGGTGACCCAGCACCCATCAGATTACAGCTATATATAAGTAAGGTGACACGGCTCCCGGCAGATTACAGCTATATATAACAAAGGTGACCCGGCAGATTACAGCTATATATAAGTAAGGTGACCCGGCACCCGGCAGATTACAGCTATATATAAGTAAGGTGACCCGGCACCCGGCACATTACAGCTATATATAAGTAAGGTGACCCGGCACCCAACAGATTACAGCTATATATAAGTAAAGTGACCCAGCACCCGGCAGATTACAGCTATATATAAGGAAGGTGACCCAGCACCCGGCAGATTACAGCTATATATAAGGTGACCCGACACCAGGCAGATTACAGCTATATATAAGTAAGGTGACCCGACACCAGGCAGATTACAGCTATATATAAGTAAGGTGACCCGGCACCCGGCAGATTACAGCTATATATAAGTAAGGTGACCCGGCACCCGGCAGATTACAGCTATATATAAGTAAGGTGACCCGGCACCCGGCAGATTACAGCTATATATAAGTAAGGTGACCCGGCACCCGGCAGATTACAGCTATATATAAGTAAGGTGACCCGGCACCCGGCAGATTACAGCTATATATAAGGTGACCCGACACCAGGCAGATTACAGCTATATATAAGTAAGGTGACCCAGCACCCGGCAGATTACAGCTATATATAAGTAAGGTGACCCGGCACCCGGCAGATTACAGCTATATATAGGTAAGGTGACCCGGCACCCGGCAGATTACAGCTATATATAAGTAAGGTGACCCGGCACCCGGTAGATTACAGCTATATATAAGTAAGGTGACCCGGCACCCGGCAGATTACAGCTATATATAAGTAAGGTGACCCGGCACCCGGCAGATTACAGCTATATATAAGTAAGGTGACCCGGCACCCGGAAGATTACAGCTATATATAAGTAAGATGACCCGGCACCCGGCAGTTTACAGCTATATATAAGTAAGGTGACCCAGCACACGGCAGATTACAGCTATATATAAGTAAGGTGACCCGGCACCCGGCAGATTACAGCTACCCGGTAGATTACAGCTATATATAAGGAAGGTGACCCGGCCCCCGGCAGATTACAGCTATATATAAGTAAGGTGACCCGGCACCCGGCAGATTACAGCTATATATAAGTAAGGTGACCCGGCACCCGGAAGATTACAGCTATATATAAGTATGGTGACCCGGCAGCTGGCAGATTACAGCTATATATAAGTAAGGTGACCCGGCACCCGGCAGATTACAGCTATATATAAGTAAGGTGACCCGGCATCCGGCAGATTAAAGCTATATATAAGTAAGGTGACCCGGCACCCGGCAGATTACAGCTATATATAAGTAAGGTGACCCGGCACCCGGTAGATTACAGCTATATATAAGTAAGGTGACCCTGCACCCCGCAGACTACAGCTATATATAAGTAAGGTGACCCGGCTCCCGGCAGATTACAGCTATATATAAGTAAGGTGACCCGGCACCCGGCAGATTACAGCTATATATAAGTAAGGTGACCCGGCACCCGGCAGATTACAGCTATATATAAGTAAGGTGACCCGGCACCCGGCAGATTACAGCTACCCGGTAGATTACAGCTATATATAAGTAAGGTGACCCGACACCCGGTTGATTAAAGCTATATATAAGTAAGGTGACCCGGCACCCGGCAGATTACAGCTATATATAAGTAAGGTGATCCGGCACCCGGCAGATTACAGCTATATATAAGTAAGGTGACCCGGCACCCTGCAGATTACAGCTATATATAAGTAAGGTGACCCGGCAATCCGGCAGATTACAGCTATATATAAGTAAGGTGACCCGGAACCCGACAGATTACAGCTATATATAAGTAAGGTGACCCGGCACCCGGCAGATTACAGCTATATATAAGTAAGGTGACCCGGAACCCGGCAGATTACAGCTATATATAAGTAAGGTGACCCGGCACCCGGCAGATTACAGCTATATATAAGTAAGGTGACCCGGCAGATTACAGCTATGTATAAGTAAGGTGACCCGGCACCCGGCAGATTACAGCTATATATAAGAAAGGTGACCCGGCACCCGGCAGATTACAGCTATTTATAAGTAAGGTGACCCAGCATATTACAGCTATATATAAGTAAGGTGACCCGGCAGATTACAGCTATATATAAGTAAGGTGACTCGGCACCCGGCAGATTACAGCTATATATAAGTAAAGTGACCCGACACCCGGAAGATTACAGCTATATATAAGTAAGGTGACCCTACACCCGGCAGATTACAGCTATATATAAGTAATGTGACCCGGCACCCGGCAGATTACAGCTATATATAAGTAAGGTGACCCGACACCTGTCAGATTACAGCTATATATAAGTAAGGTGACGCGGCACCCGTCAGATTACAGCAATATATAAGTAAGGTGACCCGGCACCCGGCAGATTACAGCTATATATAAGTAAGGTGACCCGGCTCCTGGCAGATTACAGCTATATATAAGTAAGGTGACCCGGCACCCGTCAGATTACAGCTATATATAAGTAAGGTGACCCGGCAGATTACAGCTATATATAAGTAAGGTGACCCGGCACCCGGCAGATTACAGCTATATATAAGTAAGGTGACCCGGCACCGGGCAGATTACAGCTATATATAAGTAAGGTGACCCGGCACCCGGCAGATTACAGCTGTATATAAAAATGACCTGGCACCCGGCAGATTACAGCTATATATAAGTAAGGTGACCCGGCACCCGGCAGATTACAGCTATATATAAGTAAGGTGACCCGGCACCCGGCAGATTACAGCTATATATAAGTAAGGTGACCCGGCACCCGGCAGATTACAGCTATATATAAGTAAAGTGACCCGGCACCCGGCAGATTACAGCTATATATAAGTAAGGTGACTCGACACCCGGCAGATTACAGCTATATATAAGTATGGTGACCCGGCACCCGGCAGATTACAGCTATATATAAGTAAGGTGACCCAGCACCCGGCACATTACAGCTATATATAAGTAAGGTGACCCGACACCCGTCAGATTACAGCAATATATAAGTAAGGTGACCCGGCACCCGTCAGATTACAGCTATATATAAGTAAGGTGACCCGGCACCCGGCAGATTACAGCTATATATAAGTAAGGTGACCCGGGACCCGGCAGATTACAGCTATATATAAGTAAGGTGACCCAGCACCCGGCAGATTACAGCTATATATAAGTAAGGTGACTCGACACCCGGAAGATTACAGCTAAATATAAGTAAGGTGACCCTACACCCGGCAGATTACAGCTAAAAATAAGTAAGGTGACCCGGAACCCGGCAGATTACAGCTATATATTAGTAAAGTGACCCGACACCCTGCAGATTACAGCTATATATAAGTAAGGTAACCCGACACCCGGCAGATTACAGCTATATATAAGTATAGTGACCCGCAAATTACAGCTATATATAAGTAAGGTGACCCGACACCCGTCAGATTACAGCTATATATAAGTAAGGTGACCCGGCACCCGTCAGATTACAGCAATATATAAGTAAGGTGACCCCGGCACCCGGCAGATTACAGCAATATATAAGTAAGGTGACACGGCACCTTGCAGATTACAGCTATATATAAGTAAGGTGACCCGGCAGATTACAGCTATATATAAGTAAGGTGACCCGGCACCCGGCAGATTACAGCTATATATAAGTAAGGTGACACGGCACCCGGCAGATTACAGCTATATATAAGTAAGGTGACCCGGCACCCGGCAGAGTACAGCTATATATAAGTAAGGTGACCTGACACCTGGCAGATTACAGCTATATATAAGTAAGGTGACCCGGCACCCGGCAGATTACAGCTATATATAAGTAAGGTGACACGGCACCCTGCAGATTACAGCTATATATAAGTAAGGTGACCCTATACCCGGCAGATTACAGCTATATTTAAGTAAGGTGACCCTATACCCGGCAGATTACAGCTATATATAAGTAAGGTGACATGGCACCCGGCAGATTATAGCTATATATAAGTAAGGACCCGGCACCCCGGCAGATTATAGCTATATATAAGTAATGTGACCCGGCACCCGGCAGATTACAGCTATATATAAGTAAGGTGACCCAGCACCCGGCAGATTATAGCTATATATAAGTAAGGTGACCCGGCACCTGGCAGATTACAGCTATATATAACTAAGGTGACCGGCACCGAGGATATTACAGCTATATATAAGTAAGGTGAACCGGCACCCGGCAGATTACAGCTATATATAAGTAAGGTGACCCGGCACCCGGCAGATTACAGCTATATATAAGTAAGGTGACCCGGCACCCGGCAGATTACAGCTATATATAAGTAAGGTGACCCGGCACCCGGCAGATTACAGCTATATATAAGTAAGGTGACCCTCCACCTGGCAGATTACAGCTATATAAAAGTAAGGTGACCCGGCACCCGGCAGATTACAGCTATATATAAGTAAGGTGACCCGACACCCGAAGATTACAGCTATATATAAGTAAGGTGACCCTACACCCGGCAGATTACAGCTATATATAAGTAATGTGACCCGGCACCCGGCAGATTACAGCTATATATAAGTAAGGTGACCCGGCACCCGGCAGATTACAGCTATATATAAGTAAGGTGACCCGGCACCCGGCAGATTACAGCTATATATAAGTAAGGTGACCCGGCACCCTGCAGATTACAGCTATATATATGTAAGGTGACCCGACACCCGGCAGATTACAGCTATATATAAGTATGGTGACCCGACACCTGTCAGATTACAGCTATACATAGGTAAGGTGACCCGGCACCCGTCAGATTACAGCAATATATAAGTAAGGTGACCCGGCACCCCGGCAGATTACAGCTATATATAAGTAAGGTGATCCGGCTCCCGGCAGATTACAGCTATATATAAGTAAGGTGACCCGGCACCCGGCAGATTACAGCTATATATAAGTAAGGTGACCCGGCAGATTACAGCTATATATAAGTAAGGTGACCCGGCACCCGGCAGATTACAGCTATGTATAAGTAAGGTGACCCGGCACCGGGCAGATTACAGCTATATATAAGTAAGGTGACCCGGCACCCCGGCAGATTACAGCTATATATAAGTAAGGTGACCCGGCACCCGGCAGTTTACAGCTATATATAAGTAAGGTGACCCGGCACCCGGCAGATTACAGCTATATATAAGTAAGGTGACCCGGCACCCGGCAGATTACAGCTATATATAAGTAAGGTGACCCGGCACCCGGCAGATTACAGCTATATATAAGTAAGGTGACCCCGGCACACCGGCAGATTACAGCTATATATAAATAAGGTGACCCGGCACCCCTGCAGATTACAGCTATATATAAGTAAGGTGACTCGACACCCCGGCAGATTACAGCTATATATAAGTATGGTGACCCGGCACCCTGCAGATTACAGCTATATATAAGTAAGGTGACTCGACACCCGGCAGATTACAGCTATATATAAGTATGGTGACCCGGCACCCGGCAGATTACAGCTATATATAAGTAAGGTGACCCGGCACCCGGCACATTACAGTTATATATAAGTAAGGTGACCCGACACCCGTCAGATTACAGCAATATATAAGTAAGGTGACCCGGCACCCGGCAGATTACAGCTATATATAAGTAAGGTGCCCCGGCACCCATCAGATTACAGCTATATATAAGTAAGGTGACCCGGGACCAGGCAGATTACAGCTATATATAAGTAAAGTGACCCGGCCACCCGGCAGATTACAGCTATATATAAGTAAGGTGACCTGGCACCTGGCAGATTACAGCTATATATAAGTAAGGTGACCCAGCACCCGATTACAGCTATATATAAGTAAGGTGACCCAGCACCCGATTACAGCTATATATAAGTCAAAGTGACCCGGCACCCGGCAGATTACAGCTATATATAAGTAAGGTGACCCAGCACCCGATTACAGCTATATATAAGTAAGGTGACCCGGCACCCGGCAGATTACAGCTATATATAAGTAAGGTGACCCGGCAGATTACAGCTATATATAAGTAAGGTGACCCGGCACCCGGCAGATTACAGCTATATATAAATAAGGTGACCCGGCACCCGGCAGATTACAGCTATATATAAGTAAGGTGACCCCGCACCCGGCAGATTACAGCTATATATAAGGTGACCCGGCACCCGGCAGATTACAGCTATATATAAGTAAGGTGACCCGGCACCCGGCAGATTACAGCTATATATAAGTAAGGTGACCCGTCAGATTACAGCTATATATAAGTAAGGTGACCCGGCACCCGGCAGATTACAGCTATATATAAGTAAGGTGACCCGACACCCGTCAGATTACAGCTATATATAAGTAAGGTGACCCGGCACCCGTCAGATTACAGCAATATATAAGTAAGGTGACCCGGCACCCGGCAGATTACAGCAATATATAAGTAAGGTGACACGGCACCCTGCAGATTACAGCTATATATAAGTAAGGTGACCCGGCAGATTACAGCTATATATAAGTAAGGTGACCCGGCACCCGGCAGATTACAGCTATATATAAGTAAGGTGACACGGCACCCGGCAGATTACAGCTATATATAAGTAAGGTGACCCGGCACCCGGCAGAGTACAGCTATATATAAGTAAGGTGACCTGACACCTGGCAGATTACAGCTATATATAAGTAAGGTGACCCGGCACCCGGCAGATTACAGCTATATATAAGTAAGGTGACACGGCACCCTGCAGATTACAGCTATATATAAGTAAGGTGACCCTATACCCGGCAGATTACAGCTATATTTAAGTAAGGTGACCCTATACCCGGCAGATTACAGCTATATATAAGTAAGGTGACATGGCACCCGGCAGATTATAGCTATATATAAGTAAGGTGACCCGGCACCCGGCAGATTATAGCTATATATAAGTAATGTGACCCGGCACCCGGCAGATTACAGCTATATATAAGTAAGGTGACCCAGCACCCGGCAGATTATAGCTATATATAAGTAAGGTGACCCGGCACCTGGCAGATTACAGCTATATATAACTAAGGGTGACCCGGCACCGAGGATATTACAGCTATATATAAGTAAGGTGAACCGGCACCCGGCAGATTACAGCTATATATAAGTAAGGTGACCCGGCACCCGGCAGATTACAGCTATATATAAGTAAGGTGACCCGGCACCCGGCAGATTACAGCTATATATAAGTAAGGTGACCCGGCACCCGGCAGATTACAGCTATATATAAGTAAGGTGACCCTCCACCTGGCAGATTACAGCTATATAAAAGTAAGGTGACCCGGCACCCGGCAGATTACAGCTATATATAAGTAAGGTGACCCGACACCCGGAAGATTACAGCTATATATAAGTAAGGTGACCCTACACCCGGCAGATTACAGCTATATATAAGTAATGTGACCCGGCACCCGGCAGATTACAGCAATATATAAGTAAGGTGACCCCGGCACCCGGCAGATTACAGCTATATATAAGTAAGGTGACCGCGCACCCTGCAGATTACAGCTATATATATGTAAGGTGACCCGACACCCGGCAGATTACAGCTATATATAAGTATGGTGACCCGACACCTGTCAGATTACAGCTATATATAGGTAAGGTGACCCGGCACCCGTCAGATTACAGCAATATATAAGTAAGGTGACCCGGCACCCGGCAGATTACAGCTATATATAAGTAAGGTGATCCGGCTCCCGGCAGATTACAGCTATATATAAGTAAGGTGACCCGGCACCCCGGCAGATTACAGCTATATATAAGTAAGGTGACCCGGCAGATTACAGCTATATATAAGTAAGGTGACCCCGGCACCCCGGCAGATTACAGCTATGTATAAGTAAGGTGACCCGGCACCGGGCAGATTACAGCTATATATAAGTAAGGTGACCCGGCACCCGGCAGATTACAGCTATATATAAGTAAGGTGACCCGGCACCCGGCAGTTTACAGCTATATATAAGTAAGGTGACCCGGCACCCGGCAGATTACAGCTATATATAAGTAAGGTGACCCGGCACCCGGCAGATTACAGCTATATATAAGTAAGGTGACCCGGCACCCGGCAGATTACAGCTATATATAAGTAAGGTGACCCGGCACCCGGCAGATTACAGCTATATATAAATAAGGTGACCCGGCACCCTGCAGATTACAGCTATATATAAGTAAGGTGACTCGACACCCGGCAGATTACAGCTATATATAAGTATGGTGACCCGGCACCCTGCAGATTACAGCTATATATAAGTAAGGTGACTCGACACCCCGGCAGATTACAGCTATATATAAGTATGGTGACCCGGCACCCGGCAGATTACAGCTATATATAAGTAAGGTGACCCGGCACCCGGCACATTACAGTTATATATAAGTAAGGTGACCCGACACCCGTCAGATTACAGCAATATATAAGTAAGGTGACCCGGCACCCGGCAGATTACAGCTATATATAAGTAAGGTGCCCCGGCACCCATCAGATTACAGCTATATATAAGTAAGGTGACCCGGGACAGGCAGATTACAGCTATATATAAGTAAAGTGACCCGGCACCCCGGCAGATTACAGCTATATATAAGTAAGGTGACCTGGCACCTGGCAGATTACAGCTATATATAAGTAAGGTGACCCAGCACCCGATTACAGCTATATATAAGTAAGGTGACCCAGCACCCGATTACAGCTATATATAAGTAAAGTGACCCGGCACCCGGCAGATTACAGCTATATATAAGTAAGGTGACCCAGCACCCGATTACAGCTATATATAAGTAAGGTGACCCGCCACCCGGCAGATTACAGCTATATATAATAAGGTGACCCGGCAGATTACAGCTATATATAAGTAAGGTGACCCGGCACCCGGCAGATTACAGCTATATATAAATAAGGTGACCCGGCACCCGGCAGATTACAGCTATATATAAGTAAGGTGACCCCGCACCCGGCAGATTACAGCTATATATAAGGTGACCCGGCACCCGGCAGATTACGAGCTATATATAAGTAAGGTGACCCGGCACCCGGCAGATTACAGCTATATATAAGTAAGGTGACCCGTCAGATTACAGCTATATATAAGTAAGGTGACCCGGCACCCGGCAGATTACAGCTATATATAAGTAAGGTGACCCGGCAGATTACAGCTATATATAAGTAAGGTAACCCGGCACCCGGCAGATTACAGCTATATATAAGTAAGGTAACCCGGCACCCCGGCAGATTACAGCTATATATAAGTAAGGTGACCCGGCACCCCGGCAGATTACAGCTATATATAAGTAAGGTGACCAGACACCCGGCAGATTACAGCTATATATAAGTAAGGTGACCCGACACCCCGGCAGATTACAGCTATATATAAGTAAGGTGACCCGGCACCCGGCAGATTACAGCTATATATAAGTAAGGTGACCCGGCACCCGGCAGATTACAGCTATATATAAGTAAGGTGACCCTTCACCCTGCAGATTACAGCTATATATAAGGAAGGTGACCCGAAACCTGGCAGATTACAGCTATATATAAGTAAGGTGACACTTCACCCGGCAGATTACAGCTATATATAAGTAAGGTGACCCGACACCCGGCAGATTACAGCTATATATAAGTAAGGTGACCCGGCACCCGGCAGAAAACAGCTATATATAAGTAAGGTGACCCGGCACCCGGCAGATTACAGCTATATATAAGTAAGGTGACCCGGCACCCGGCAGATTACAGCTATATATAAGTAAGGTGACCCGGCAACCGGCAGATTACAGCTATATATAAGTAAAGGTGACCCGGCAGAGAACAGCTATATATAAGTAAAGTGACCTGGCACCCGGCAGATTACAGCTATATATAAGTAAGGTGACCCGGCACCCGGCAGATTACAGCTATATATAAGTAAGGTGACCCGGCACCAGGCAGATTACAGCTATATATAAGTAAGGTGACCGGTAGATTACAGCTATATATAAGTAAGGTGACCCGGCACCCGGCAGATTACAGCTATATATAAGTAAGGTGACTCGGCACCTGGCAGATTTCAGCTATATATAAGTAATGTGACCGGCACCCGGCAGATTACAGCTATATATAAGTAAGGTGACCCGGCACCCGGCAGATTACAGCTATATATAAGTAAGGTGACCCGACACCCGGAAGATTACAGCTAAATATAAGTAAGGTGACCCTACACCCGGCAGATTACAGCTATAAATAAGTAATGTGACCCGGCACCCGGCAGATTACAGCTATATATAAGTAAGGTGACCCGGAACCCGGCAGATTACAGCTATATATAAGTAAGGTGACCCGACACCCTGCAGATTACAGCTATATATAAGTAAGGTGACCCGACACCCGGCAGATTACAGCTATATATAAGTATAGTGACCCGGCAAATTACAGCTATATATAAGTAAGGTGACCCGACACCCGTCAGATTACAGCTATATATAAGTAAGGTGACCCGGCACCCGGCAGATTACAGCTATATATAAGTAAGGTGACCCGGCACCCGGCAGATTACAGCTATATATAAGTAAGGTGACCCGGCACCCGGCAGATTACAGCTATATATATGGTGACCCGGCACCCGGCAGATTACAGCTATATATAAGTAAGGTGACCCGGCACAAGGCAGATTACAGCTATATATAAGTAAGGTGACCCGGCACCCGGCAGATTACAGCTATATATAAGTAAGGTGACCCGGCACCCGGCACATTACAGCTATATATAAGTAAGGTGACCCGACACCTGGCAGATTACAGCTATATATAAGTAAGGTGACCCGACACCCGGCAGATTACAGCTATATATAAGTAAGGTGACCCGACACCCGGCAGATTACAGCTATATATAAGTAAGGTGACCCGACACCCGGCAGATTACAGCTATATATAAGTAAGGTGACCCGGCACCCGGCAGATTGCAGCTATATATATGGTGACCCGGCACCCGGCAGATTACAGCTATATATAAGTAAGGTGACCCGGCACCCGGCAGATTGCAGCTATAATATATGTAAGGTGACCCGGCACCCGGCAGATTACAGCTATATATAAGTAAGGTGACCCGGCACCTGGCAGATTACAGCTATATATAAGTAAGGTGACCCGACAGCCGGCAGATCACAGCTATATATAAGTAAGGTGACCCGGCAGATTACAGCTATATATAAGTAAGGTGACCCGGCACCCGGCAGATTACAGCTATATATAAGTAAGGTGACCCGGCACCTGGCAGAGTACAGCTATATATAAGTAAGGTGACCCGACACCCGGCAGATTAGAGCTATATATAAGTAAGGTGACCCGGCACCCGGCAGAATACAGCTATATATAAGTATGGTGACCCGACACCCGGCAGATTACAGCTATATATAAGTATGGTGACCAGACACCCGGCAGATTACAGCTATATATAAGTAAGGTGACCCGGCACCCGGCAGATTACAGCTATATATAAGTAAGGTGACCCGGCACCCGGCAGATTACAGCTATATATAAGTAAGGTGACCCGGCACCCGGCAGATTACAGCTATATATAAGTAAGGTGACCCGGCAGATTACAGCTATATATAAGTAAGGTGACCCGGCACCCGGCAGATTACAGCTATATATAAGTAAGGTGACCCGGCAGATTACAGCTATATATAAGTAAGGTAACCCGGCACCCGGCAGATTACAGCTATATATAAGTAAGGTAACCCGGCACCCGGCAGATTACAGCTATATATAAGTAAGTTGACCCGGCACCGGAAGATTACAGCTATATATAAGTAAGGTGACCCGACACCCGGCAGATTACAGCTATATATAATGAAGGTGACCCGACACCCGGCAGATTACAGCTATATATAAGTAAGGTGACCCGACACCCGGCAGATTACAGCTATATATAAGTAAGGTGACCCTTCACCCGGCAGATTACAGCTATATATAAGGAAGGTGACCCGACACCTGGCAGATTACAGCTATATATAAGTAAGGTGACACTTCACCCCGGCAGATTACAGCTATATATAAGTAAGGTGACCCGACACCCGGCAGATTACAGCTATATATAAGTAAGGTGACCCGGGCACCCGGCAGATTACAGCTATATATAAATAAGGTGACCCGGCACCCGGCAGATTACAGCTATATATAAGTAAGGTGACCCGGCACCCTGCAGATTACAGCTATATATAAGTAAGGTGACCCTATACCCGGCAGATTACAGCTATATATAAGTAAGGTGACCTTATACCCGGAAGATTACAGCTATATATAAGTAATGTGACCCGGCACCCGGCAGATTACAGCTATATATAAGTAAGGTGACCCAGCACCCGGCAGATTATAGCTATATATAAGTAAGGTGACCCGGCACCTGGCAGATTACAGCTATATATAACTAAGGTGACCAGGCACCGAGGATATTACAGCTATATATAAGTAAGGTGACACGGCACCCTGCAGATTACAGCTATATATATGTAAGGTGACCCTATACCCGGCAGATTACAGCTATATATAAGTAAGGTGACCCTATACCCGGAAGATTACAGCTATATATAAGTAATGTGACCCGGCACCCCGGCAGATTACAGCTATATATAAGTAAGGTGACCCGGCACCCGGCAGATTACAGCTATATAAGTAAGGTGACCCGGCACCCGGCAGATTACAGCTATATATAAGTCAAGGTGACCCGACACCCAGCAGATTACAGCTATATATAAGTAAGAGTGACCCCGGCACCCGCCAGATTACAGCTATATATAAGTAAGGTGACCCGGCACCCGGCAGATTGCAGCTATATATATGGTGGACCCGGCACCCGGCAGATTACAGCTATATATAAGTAAGGTGACCCGGCACCCGGCAGATTGCAGCTATATATATGTAAGGTGACCCGGCACCCGGCAGATTACAGCTATATATAAGTAAGGTGACCCGGCACCTGGCAGATTACAGC
>JAUIMM010002063.1:0-52500 GCA_031769625.1 Taudactylus pleione
GTCACTATATAACCATACAGCAGGTGTAATACAGGGGATAGTGACACAGGCTCCCCCCTCCCCAGCATGTAGTCACTATATAACCATACAGCAGGTGTAATACAGGGGATAGTGACACAGGATCCCCCTCCCCAGCATGTAATCACTATATAACCATACAGCAGGTGTAATACAGGGGATAGTGACACAGGATCCCCCTCCCCCAGTATGTAGTCACTATATAACCATACAGCAGGTGTAATACAGGGGATAGTGACACAGGATCCCCCCTCCCCAGCATGTAATCACTATATAACCATACAGCAGGTGTTAATACAGGGGATAGTGACACAGGCTCCCCCCTCCCCAGCATGTAGTCACTATATAACCATACAGCAGGTGTAATACAGGGGATAGTGACACAGGATCCCCCTCCCCAGCATGTAATCACTATATAACCATACAGCAGGTGTAATACAGGGGATAGTGACACAGGCTCCCCCTCCCCAGCATGTAATCACTATATAACCATACAGCAGGTGTAATACAGGGGATAGTGACACAGGCTCCCCCCTCCCCAGCATGTAATCACTATATAACCATACAGCAGGTGTAATACAGGTGATAGTGACACAGGCTCCCCCCTCCCCAGCATGTAATCACTATATAACCATACAGCAGGTGTAATACAGGGGATAGTGACACAGGCTCCCCCCTCCCCAGCATGTAGTCACTATATAACCATACAGCAGGTGTAATACAGGGGATAGTGACACAGGCTCCCCCCTCCCCAGCATGTAGTCACTATATAACCATACAGCAGGTGTAATACAGGGGATAGTGACACAGGATCCCCCTCCCCAGCATGTAATCACTATATAACCATACAGCAGGTGTAATACAGGGGATAGTGACACAGGATCCCCCCTCCCCCAGTATGTAGTCACTATATAACCATACAGCAGGTGTAATACAGGGGATAGTGACACAGGATCCCCCCTCCCCAGCATGTAATCACTATATAACCATACAGCAGGTGTAATACAGGGGATAGTGACACAGGATCCCCCTCCCCAGCATGTAATCACTATATAACCATACAGCAGGTGTAATACAGGGGATAGTGACACAGGATCCCCCTCCCCAGCATGTAATCACTATATAACCATACAGCAGGTGTAATACAGGGGATAGTGACACAGGATCCCCCTCCCCAGCATGTAATCACTATATAACCATACAGCAGGTGTAATACAGGGGATAGTGACACAGGATCCCCCTCCCCAGCATGTAATCACTATATAACCATACAGCAGGTGTAATACAGGGGATAGTGACACAGGCTCCCCCCTCCCCAGCATGTAATCACTATATAACCATACAGCAGGTGTAATACAGGGGATAGTGACACAGGATCCCCCTCCCCAGCATGTAATCACTATATAACCATACAGCAGGTGTAATACAGGGGATAGTGACACAGGATCCCCCTCCCCAGCATGTAATCACTATATAACCATACAGCAGGTGTAATACAGGGGATAGTGACACAGGATCCCCCTCCCCAGCATGTAATCACTATATAACCATACAGCAGGTGTAATACAGGGGATAGTGACACAGGCTCCCCCCTCCCCAGCATGTTAATCACTATATAACCATACAGCAGGTGTAATACAGGGGATAGTGACACAGGCTCCCCCCTCCCCAGCATGTAGTCACTATATAACCATACAGCAGGTGTAATACAGGGGATAGTGACACAGGCTCCCCCCTCCCCAGCATGTAGTCACTATATAACCATACAGCAGGTGTAATACAGGGGATAGTGACACAGGCTCCCCCCTCCCCAGCATGTAGTCACTATATAACCATACAGCAGGTGTAATACAGGGGATAGTGACACAGGCTCCCCCCTCCCCAGCATGTAGTCACTATATAACCATACAGCAGGTGTAATACAGGGGATAGTGACACAGGCTCCCCCCTCCCCAGCATGTAGTCACTATATAACCATACAGCAGGTGTAATACAGGGGATAGTGACACAGGCTCCCCCCTCCCCAGCATGTAGTCACTATATAACCATACAGCAGGTGTAATACAGGGGATAGTGACACAGGATCCCCCTCCCCAGCATGTAGTCACTATATAACCATACAGCAGGTGTAATACAGGGGATAGTGACACAGGCTCCCCCCTCCCCAGCATGTAGTCACTATATAACCATACAGCAGGTGTAATACAGGGGATAGTGACACAGGATCCCCCCTCCCCAGCATGTAATCACTATATAACCATACAGCAGGTGTAATACAGGGGATAGTGACACAGGCTCCCCCTCCCCAGCATGTAATCACTATATAACCATACAGCAGGTGTAATACAGGGGATAGTGACACAGGCTCCCCCCTCCCCAGCATGTAATCACTATATAACCATACAGCAGGTGTAATACAGGGGATAGTGACACAGGCTCCCCCCTCCCCAGCATGTAGTCACTATATAACCATACAGCAGGTGTAATACAGGGGATAGTGACACAGGCTCCCCCCTCCCCAGCATGTAGTCACTATATAACCATACAGCAGGTGTAATACAGGGGATAGTGACACAGGATCCCCCCTCCCCAGCATGTAATCACTATATAACCATACAGCAGGTGTAATACAGGGGATAGTGACACAGGATCCCCCTCCCCAGCATGTAATCACTATATAACCATACAGCAGGTGTAATACAGGGGATAGTGACACAGGATCCCCCTCCCCAGCATGTAATCACTATATAACCATACAGCAGGTGTAATACAGGGGATAGTGACACAGGATCCCCCTCCCCAGCATGTAATCACTATATAACCATACAGCAGGTGTAATACAGGGGATAGTGACACAGGATCCCCCCTCCCCAGCATGTAATCACTATATAACCATACAGCAGGTGTAATACAGGGGATAGTGACACAGGCTCCCCCTCCCCAGCATGTAATCACTATATAACCATACAGCAGGTGTAATACAGGGGATAGTGACACAGGATCCCCCTCCCCAGCATGTAATCACTATATAACCATACAGCAGGTGTAATACAGGGGATAGTGACACAGGATCCCCCTCCCCAGCATGTAATCACTATATAACCATACAGCAGGTGTAATACAGGGGATAGTGACACAGGATCCCCCTCCCCAGCATGTAATCACTATATAACCATACAGCAGGTGTAATACAGGGGATAGTGACACAGGCTCCCCCCTCCCCAGCATGTAATCACTATATAACCATACAGCAGGTGTAATACAGGGGATAGTGACACAGGCTCCCCCCTCCCCAGCATGTAGTCACTATATAACCATACAGCAGGTGTAATACAGGGGATAGTGACACAGGCTCCCCCCTCCCCAGCATGTAGTCACTATATAACCATACAGCAGGTGTAATACAGGGGATAGTGACACAGGCTCCCCCCTCCCCAGCATGTAGTCACTATATAACCATACAGCAGGTGTAATACAGGGGATAGTGACACAGGCTCCCCCCTCCCCAGCATGTAATCACTATATAACCATACAGCAGGTGTAATACAGGGGATAGTGACACAGGCTCCCCCCTCCCCAGCATGTAGTCACTATATAACCATACAGCAGGTGTAATACAGGGGATAGTGACACAGGCTCCCCAGCATGTAATCACTATATAACCATACAGCCCCCCAGGTGTAATACAGGGGATAGTGACACAGGCTCCCCTCCCCAGCATGTAATCACTATATAACCATACAGCAGTGTAATACAGGGGATAGTGACACAGGCTCCCCCTCCCCAGCATGTAATCACTATATAACCATACAGCAGGTGTAATACAGGGGATAGTGACACAGGCTCCCCCCTCCCCAGCATGTAAGTCACTATATAACCATACAGCAGGTGTAATACAGGGGATAGTGACACAGGCTCCCCCCCCTCACCCAGCATGTAGTCACTATATAAACCATACAGCAGGTGTAATACAGGGGATAGTGACACAGGATCCCCCCTCCCCAGCATGTAATCACTATATAACCATACAGCAGGTGTAATACAGGGGATAGTGACACAGGCTCCCCCCTCCCCAGCATGTAGTCACTATATAACCATACAGCAGGTGTAATACAGGGGATAGTGACACAGGATCCCCCCTCCCCAGCATGTAATCACTATATAACCATACAGCAGGTGTAATACAGGGGATAGTGACACAGGCTCCCCCCTCCCCAGCATGTAATCACTATATAACCATACAGCAGGTGTAATACAGGGGATAGTGACACAGGCTCCCCCCTCCCCAGCATGTAGTCACTATATAACCATACAGCAGGTGTAATACAGGGATAGTGACACAGGCTCCCCCCTCCCCAGCATGTAGTCACTATATAACCATACAGCAGGTGTAATACAGGGGATAGTGACACAGGATCCCCCCTCCCCAGCATGTAATCACTATATAACCATACAGCAGGTGTAATACAGGGGATAGTGACACAGGATCCCCCTCCCCAGCATGTAATCACTATATAACCATACAGCAGGTGTAATACAGGGGATAGTGACACAGGATCCCCCTCCCAGCATGTAATCACTATATAACCATACAGCAGGTGTAATACATGGGATAGTGACACAGGATCCCCCTCCCCAGCATGTAATCACTATATAACCATACAGCAGGTGTAATACAGGGGATAGTGACACAGGCTCCCCCTCCCCAGCATGTAATCACTATATAACCATACAGCAGGTGTAATACAGGGGATAGTGACACAGGATCCCCCTCCCCAGCATGTAATCACTATATAACCATACAGCAGGTGTAATACAGGGGATAGTGACACAGGATCCCCCTCCCCAGCATGTAATCACTATATAACCATACAGCAGGTGTAATACAGGGGATAGTGACACAGGATCCCCCTCCCCAGCATGTAATCACTATATAACCATACAGCAGGTGTAATACAGGGGATAGTGACACAGGATCCCCCTCCCCCAGTATGTAATCACTATATAACCATACAGCAGGTGTAATACAGGGGATAGTGACACAGGATCCCCCTCCCCCAGTATGTAATCACTATATAACCATACAGCAGGTGTAATACAGGGGATAGTGACACAGTAATCCCCCTCCCCAGCATGTAATCACTATATAACCATACAGCAGGTGTAATACAGGGGATAGTGACACAGGATCCCCCCTCCCCAGCATGTAATCACTATATAACCATACAGCAGGTGTAATACAGGGGATAGTGACACAGGATCCCCCTCCCCAGCATGTAATCACTATATAACCATACAGCAGGTGTAATACAGGGGATAGTGACACAGGATCCCCCTCCCCAGCATGTAATCACTATATAACCATACAGCAGGTGTAATACAGGTGATAGTGACACAGGATCCCCCTCCCCAGCATGTAATCACTATATAACCATACAGCAGGTGTAATACAGGGGATAGTGACACAGGCTCCCCCTCCCCAGCATGTAGTCACTATATAACCATACAGCAGGTATAATACAGGGGATAGTGACACAGGCTCCCCCTCCCCAGCATGTAATCACTATATAACCATACAGCAGGTGTAATACAGGGGATAGTGACACAGGCTCCCCCTCCCCAGCATGTAATCACTATATAACCATACAGCAGGTGTAATACAGGGGATAGTGACACAGGCTCCCCCCTCCCCAGCATGTAGTCACTATATAACCATACAGCAGGTGTAATACAGGGGATAGTGACACAGGCTCCCCCCTCCCCAGCATGTAGTCACTATATAACCATACAGCAGGTGTAATACAGGGGATAGTGACACAGGCTCCCCCCTCCCCAGCATGTAGTCACTATATAACCATACAGCAGGTGTAATACAGGGGATAGTGACACAGGCTCCCCCCTCCCCAGCATGTAGTCACTATATAACCATACAGCAGGTGTAATACAGGGGATAGTGACACAGGCTCCCCCCTCCCCAGCATGTAGTCACTATATAACCATACAGCAGGTGTAATACAGGGGATAGTGACACAGGCTCCCCCCTCCCCAGCATGTAGTCACTATATAACCATACAGCAGGTGTAATACAGGGGATAGTGACACAGGCTCCCCTCCCCAGCATGTAATCACTATATAACCATACAGCAGGTATAATACAGGTGATAGTGACACAGGCTCCCCTCCCCAGCATGTAATCACTATATAACCATACAGCAGGTATAATACAGGTGATAGTGACACAGGCTCCCCCTCCCCAGCATGTAATCACTATATAACCATACAGCAGGTGTAATACAGGTGATAGTGACACAGGATCCCCCTCCCCAGCATGTAATCACTATATAACCATACAGCAGGTGTAATACAGGTGATAGTGACACAGGATCCCCTCCCCAGCATGTAATCACTATATAACCATACAGCAGGTGTAATACAGGGGATAGTGACACAGGCTCCCCCTCCCCAGCATGTAGTCACTATATAACCATACAGCAGGTATAATACAGGGGATAGTGACACAGGCTCCCCCTCCCAGCATGTAATCACTATATAACCATACAGCAGGTGTAATACAGGGGATAGTGACACAGGCTCCCCCTCCCCAGCATGTAATCACTATATAACCATACAGCAGGTGTAATACAGGGGATAGTGACACAGGCTCCCCCCTCCCCAGCATGTAGTCACTATATAACCATACAGCAGGGTGTAATACAGGGATAGTGACACAGGCTCCCCCTCCCCAGCATGTAATCACTATATAACCATACAGCAGGTATAATACAGGGGATAGTGACACAGGCTCCCCCCTCCCCAGCATGTAATCACTATATAACCATACAGCAGGTGTAATACAGGTGATAGTGACACAGGATCCCCCCTCCCCAGCATGTAATCACTATATAACCATACAGCAGGTGTAATACAGGGGATAGTGACACAGGCTCCCCCTCCCCAGCATGTAATCACTATATAACCATACAGCAGGTGTAATACAGGGGATAGTGACACAGGCTCCCCCTCCCCAGCATGTAGTCACTATATAACCATACAGCAGGTATAATACAGGGGATAGTGACACAGGCTCCCCCTCCCCAGCATGTAATCACTATATAACCATACAGCAGGTGTAATACAGGGGATAGTGACACAGGCTCCCCCTCCCCAGCATGTAATCACTATATAACCATACAGCAGGTGTAATACAGGGGATAGTGACACAGGCTCCCCCTCCCCAGCATGTAGTCACTATATAACCATACAGCAGGTGTAATACAGGGGATAGTGACACAGGCTCCCCCCTCCCCAGCATGTAATCACTATATAACCATACAGCAGGTGTAATACAGGGGATAGTGACACAGGATCCCCCCTCCCCAGCATGTAATCACTATATAACCATACAGCAGGTGTAATACAGGTGATAGTGACACAGGATCCCCCCTCCCCAGCATGTAATCACTATATAACCATACAGCAGGTGTAATACAGGGGATAGTGACACAGGATCCCCCTCCCCAGCATGTAATCACTATATAACCATACAGCAGGTGTAATACAGGGGATAGTGACACAGGATCCCCCTCCCCAGCATGTAGTCACTATATAACCATACAGCAGGTATAATACAGGGGATAGTGACACAGGCTCCCCCTCCCCAGCATGTAATCACTATATAACCATACAGCAGGTGTAATACAGGGGATAGTGACACAGGCTCCCCCTCCCCAGCATGTAATCACTATATAACCATACAGCAGGTGTAATACAGGGGATAGTGACACAGGCTCCCCCCTCCCCAGCATGTAGTCACTATATAACCATACAGCAGGTGTAATACAGGGGATAGTGACACAGGCTCCCCCCTCCCCAGCATGTAATCACTATATAACCATACAGCAGGTGTAATACAGGGGATAGTGACACAGGATCCCCCCTCCCCAGCATGTAATCACTATATAACCATACAGCAGGTGTAATACAGGTGATAGTGACACAGGATCCCCCCTCCCCAGCATGTAATCACTATATAACCATACAGCAGGTGTAATACAGGGGATAGTGACACAGGATCCCCCTCCCCAGCATGTAATCACTATATAACCATACAGCAGGTGTAATACAGGGGATAGTGACACAGGATCCCCCTCCCCAGCATGTAATCACTATATAACCATACAGCAGGTGTAATACAGGGGATAGTGACACAGGCTCCCCCCTCCCCAGCATGTAGTCACTATATAACCATACAGCAGGTGTAATACAGGGGATAGTGACACAGGATCCCCCTCCCCCAGTATGTAATCATTATATAACCATACAGCAGGTCTAATACAGGGGATAGTGACACAGGATCCCCCTCCCCAGCATGTAATCACTATATAACCATACAGCAGGTGTGCACCCCCCATATGCCCTGACAGTGGGCCACTGGTTAGTGTATAAGGGAGGAATTACCAGAGCTGGGCGGAGGAGGGACGGGGACAGGGAGACAGCAGAACTGACTGGGGTGGAATGGTCACCGGTGTGGAACTACAAGGACCAAGACTGCATTACAGGACTGCCCACACCCCCCTTGGTACCTCCGCTGCTGCTGCTCCCCGGGCTGTGCAGGTACCGGGCTCCCGGGGATACTCGCTCTCCGGCAGGTTACAGGAGTCTCCGGCCAACAACCGCCGGCTCCTTAGGCCTGAGCGGTTACTAAGCAACCAGAGAGCGGGGGGCGGGGCGGTCACCAGGCAACCGCCAGCTGCACCTGTTATATTGCGTGACGCGGGGGATGCTGGGATAGCGCGCACACCTGCTGCTGCCGCCGCCTGTCATGTGACCATATATATATACCTGTGTGTGACAGGCGGGGACCCCCGGCTCTGTGTGTGTGACAGGCGGGGACCCCCGGCTCTGTGTGTGTGACAGGAGGGGGAGGACGGTGCCCCGGGACCCCCGGCTCTGTGTGTGTGACAGGAGGGGACCCCCGGCTCTGTGTGTGTGACAGGAGGGGGAGGACGGTGCCCCGGGACCCCCGGCTCTGTGTGTGTGACAGGAGGGGACCCCCGGCTCTGTGTGTGTGACAGGAGGGGACCCCCGGCTCTGTGTGTGTGACAGGAGGGGACCCCCAGCTCTGTGTGTGTGACAGGCGGGGACCCCCGGCTCTGTGTGTGTGACAGGAGGGGACCCCCGGCTCTGTGTGTGTGACAGGCGGGGACCCCCGGCTCTGTGTGTGTGACAGGCGGGGACCCCCGGCTCTGTGTGTGTGACAGGCGGGGACCCCCGGCTCTGTGTGTGTGACAGGAGGGGGAGGACGGTGCCCCGGGACCCCCGGCTCTGTGTGTGTGACAGGAGGGGACCCCCGGCTCTGTGTGTGTGACAGGAGGGGGAGGACGGTGCCCCGGGACCCCCGGCTCTGTGTGTGTGACAGGAGGGGACCCCCGGCTCTGTGTGTGTGACAGGAGGGGACCCCCGGCTCTGTGTGTGTGACAGGAGGGGACCCCCGGCTCTGTGTGTGTGACAGGCGGGGACCCCCAGCTCTGTGTGTGTGACAGGCGGGGACCCCCGGCTCTGTGTGTGTGATAGGAGGGGACCCCCGGCTCTGTGTGTGTGACAGGCGGGGACCCCCGGCTCTGTGTGTGTGACAGGCGGGGACCCCCGGCTCTGTGTGTGTGACAGGCGGGGGACCCCCGGCTCTGTGTGTGTGACAGGAGGGGGAGGACGGTGCCCCGGGACCCCCGGCTCTGTGTGTGTGACAGGAGGGGACCCCCGGCTCTGTGTGTGTGACAGGAGGGGGAGGACGGTGCCCCGGGACCCCCGGCTCTGTGTGTGTGACAGGAGGGGACCCCCGGCTCTGTGTGTGTGACAGGAGGGGACCCCCGGCTCTGTGTGTGTGACAGGAGGGGACCCCCGGCTCTGTGTGTGTGACAGGCGGGGACCCCCAGCTCTGTGTGTGTGACAGGCGGGGACCCCCGGCTCTGTGTGTGTGATAGGAGGGGACCCCCGGCTCTGTGTGTGTGACAGGAGGGGGAGGACGGTGCCCCGGGACCCCCGGCTCTGTGTGTGTGACAGGAGGGGACCCCCGGCTCTGTGTGTGTGATAGGAGGGGACCCCCGGCTCTGTGTGTGTGACAGGAGGGGGAGGACGGTGCCCCGGGACCCCCGGCTCTGTGTGTGTGACAGGAGGGGACCCCCGGCTCTGTGTGTGTGACAGGAGGGGACCCCCGGCTCTGTGTGTGTGACAGGCGGGGACCCCCGGCTCTGTGTGTGTGACAGGCGGGGACCCCCGGCTCTGTGTGTGTGACAGGCGGGGACCCCCGGCTCTGTGTGTGTGACAGGAGGGGACCCCCGGCTCTGTGTGTGTGACAGGCGGGGACCCCCGGCTCTGTGTGTGTGACAGGAGGGGACCCCCGGCTCTGTGTGTGTGACAGGCGGGGACCCCCGGCTCTGTGTGTGTGACAGGAGGGGGAGGACGGTGCCCCGGGACCCCCGGCTCTGTGTGTGTGACAGGAGGGGACCCCCGGCTCTGTGTGTGTGACAGGCGGGGACCCCCGGCTCTGTGTGTGTGACAGGCGGGGACCCCCGGCTCTGTGTGTGTGACAGGCGGGGACCCCCGGCTCTGTGTGTGTGACAGGAGGGGACCCCCGGCTCTGTGTGTGTGATAGGAGGGGACCCCCGGCTCTGTGTGTGTGACAGGAGGGGGAGGACGGTGCCCCGGGACCCCCGGCTCTGTGTGTGTGACAGGAGGGGACCCCCGGCTCTGTGTGTGTGACAGGCGGGGACCCCCGGCTCTGTGTGTGTGACAGGAGGGGACCCCCGGCTCTGTGTGTGTGACAGGCGGGGACCCCCGGCTCTGTGTGTGTGACAGGAGGGGGAGGACGGTGCCCCGGGACCCCCGGCTCTGTGTGTGTGACAGGAGGGGACCCCCGGCTCTGTGTGTGTGACAGGCGGGGACCCCCGGCTCTGTGTGTGTGACAGGCGGGGACCCCCGGCTCTGTGTGTGTGACAGGCGGGGACCCCCGGCTCTGTGTGTGTGACAGGAGGGGACCCCCGGCTCTGTGTGTGTGATAGGAGGGGACCCCCGGCTCTGTGTGTGTGACAGGAGGGGGAGGACGGTGCCCCGGGACCCCCGGCTCTGTGTGTGTGACAGGAGGGGACCCCCGGCTCTGTGTGTGTGACAGGCGGGGACCCCCGGCTCTGTGTGTGTGACAGGCGGGGACCCCCGGCTCTGTGTGTGTGACAGGAGGGGACCCCCGGCTCTGTGTGTGTGACAGGAGGGGACCCCCGGCTCTGTGTGTGTGACAGGAGGGGGAGGACGGTGCCCCGGGACCCCCGGCTCTGTGTGTGTGACAGGAGGGGACCCCCGGCTCTGTGTGTGTGACAGGCGGGGACCCCCGGCTCTGTGTGTGTGACAGGCGGGGACCCCCGGCTCTGTGTGTGTGACAGGCGGGGACCCCCGGCTCTGTGTGTGTGACAGGCGGGGACCCCCGGCTCTGTGTGTGTGACAGGAGGGGACCCCCGGCTCTGTGTGTGTGATAGGAGGGGACCCCCGGCTCTGTGTGTGTGACAGGAGGGGGAGGACGGTGCCCCGGGACCCCCGGCTCTGTGTGTGTGACAGGAGGGGACCCCCGGCTCTGTGTGTGTGACAGGCGGGGACCCCCGGCTCTGTGTGTGTGACAGGCGGGGACCCCCGGCTCTGTGTGTGTGACAGGAGGGGACCCCCGGCTCTGTGTGTGTGACAGGAGGGGACCCCCGGCTCTGTGTGTGTGACAGGAGGGGGAGGACGGTGCCCCGGGACCCCCGGCTCTGTGTGTGTGACAGGAGGGGACCCCCGGCTCTGTGTGTGTGACAGGAGGGGGAGGACGGTGCCCCGGGACCCCCGGCTCTGTGTGTGTGACAGGAGGGGACCCCCGGCTCTGTGTGTGTGATAGGAGGGGACCCCCGGCTCTGTGTGTGTGTGTGACAGGAGCGGAGGACGGTGCCCCGGGACCCCCGGCTCTGTGTGTGTGACAGGAGGGGAGGACGGTGCCCCGCGACCCCCGGCTCTGTGTGTGTGACAGGAGGGGACCCCCGGATCTGTGTGTGTGACAGGCGGGGAACCCCGGCTCTGTGTGTGTGACAGGAGGGGACCCCCGGCTCTGTGTGTGTGACAGGAGGGGACCCCCGGCTCTGTGTGTGTGACAGGAGGGGGAGGACGGTGCCCCGGGACCCCCGGCTCTGTGTGTGTGACAGGAGGGGACCCCCGGCTCTGTGTGTGTGACAGGAGGGGACCCCCGGCTCTGTGTGTGTGACAGGAGGGGACCCCCGGCTCTGTGTGTGTGACAGGCGGGGACCCCCAGCTCTGTGTGTGTGACAGGCGGGGACCCCCGGCTCTGTGTGTGTGATAGGAGGGGACCCCCGGCTCTGTGTGTGTGACAGGAGGGGGAGGACGGTGCCCCGGGACCCCCGGCTCTGTGTGTGTGACAGGAGGGGACCCCCGGCTCTGTGTGTGTGATAGGAGGGGACCCCCGGCTCTGTGTGTGTGACAGGAGGGGGAGGACGGTGCCCCGGGACCCCCGGCTCTGTGTGTGTGACAGGAGGGGACCCCCGGCTCTGTGTGTGTGACAGGAGGGGACCCCCGGCTCTGTGTGTGTGACAGGTGGGGACCCCCGGCTCTGTGTGTGTGACAGGCGGGGACCCCCGGCTCTGTGTGTGTGACAGGAGGGGGACCCCCGGCTCTGTGTGTGTGATAGGAGGGGACCCCCGGCTCTGTGTGTGTGACAGGAGGGGGAGGACGGTGCCCCGGGACCCCCGGCTCTGTGTGTGTGACAGGAGGGGACCCCCGGCTCTGTGTGTGTGACAGGCGGGGACCCCCGGCTCTGTGTGTGTGACAGGCGGGGACCCCCGGCTCTGTGTGTGTGACAGGAGGGGACCCCCGGCTCTGTGTGTGTGACAGGAGGGGACCCCCGGCTCTGTGTGTGTGACAGGAGGGGGAGGACGGTGCCCCGGGACCCCCGGCTCTGTGTGTGTGACAGGAGGGGACCCCCGGCTCTGTGTGTGTGACAGGCGGGGACCCCCGGCTCTGTGTGTGTGACAGGCGGGGACCCCCGGCTCTGTGTGTGTGACAGGCGGGGACCCCCGGCTCTGTGTGTGTGACAGGCGGGGACCCCCGGCTCTGTGTGTGTGACAGGAGGGGACCCCCGGCTCTGTGTGTGTGATAGGAGGGGACCCCCGGCTCTGTGTGTGTGACAGGAGGGGGAGGACGGTGCCCCGGGACCCCCGGCTCTGTGTGTGTGACAGGAGGGGACCCCCGGCTCTGTGTGTGTGACAGGCGGGGACCCCCGGCTCTGTGTGTGTGACAGGCGGGGACCCCCGGCTCTGTGTGTGTGACAGGAGGGGACCCCCGGCTCTGTGTGTGTGACAGGAGGGGACCCCCGGCTCTGTGTGTGTGACAGGAGGGGGAGGACGGTGCCCCGGGACCCCCGGCTCTGTGTGTGTGACAGGAGGGGACCCCCGGCTCTGTGTGTGTGACAGGAGGGGGAGGACGGTGCCCCGGGACCCCCGGCTCTGTGTGTGTGACAGGAGGGGACCCCCGGCTCTGTGTGTGTGATAGGAGGGGACCCCCGGCTCTGTGTGTGTGTGTGACAGGAGGGGAGGACGGTGCCCCGGGACCCCCGGCTCTGTGTGTGTGACAGGAGGGGAGGACGGTGCCCCGCGACCCCCGGCTCTGTGTGTGTGACAGGCGGGGAACCCCGGCTCTGTGTGTGTGACAGGCGGGGAACCCCGGCTCTGTGTGTGTGACAGGAGGGGACCCCCGGCTCTGTGTGTGTGACAGGAGGGGACCCCCGGCTCTGTGTGTGTGACAGGAGGGGAGGACGGTGCCCCGGGACCCCCGGCTCTGTGTGTGTGACAGGAGGGGACCCCCGGCTCTGTGTATGAGGAGGGAACCCTCTCCATCCGAGGCACTAGATACACCCAAATTTGTGTGAGAGAGAGAGGACGTTATAGGATAATTATTAAATATTTAAGAATCAGACACTTACCACAATAAGGAAACTTTTTTTTAATGTACCCAAATATGGTAGTGAAAAAAATCTAACATTGTTTATGTCTGTGCACTACATGGGCAAAGTATGTACCACAGTGACCGCCATGCAATGTAGAGAGCATCTCACTGACCGCCATGCAATGTAGAGAGCATCTCACTGACCGCCATGTAATGTAGAGAGCATCTCACTGACCGCCATGCAATGTAGAGAGCATCTCACTGACAGCCATGCAATGTAGAGAGCATCTCACTGACCGCCATGCAATGTAGAGAGCATCTCACTGACCGCCATGTAATGCAGAGAGCATCTCACTGACCGCCATGTAATGCAGAGAGCATCTCACTGACTGTTATGTAATGTAGAGAGCATCTCACTGACTGTTATGTAATGTAGAAAGCCTTGTAGTGACAGCCATGCAATCCAGAGCATCTCGGTGACCATGCAATGTAGAGAGCATCTTGGTGACAGCCATACCATGTAGAGTGAGAGAAGCACAAGATCGGACCTCCAGCCAAGGCTGTATGTGAAGGGAGCAAATAGGGACCCATTCCTATGGCTGTGGAACATGGGAAGTACATGATAGGGACCGCTGAGAAGGGTATATGTGAGGTAGGCAGGTGAAGGATAGAATAGGACCCCTCATATGATACAGTGTCAGGGGAGCACAGGACTGAGGCTGAGTGTGAGGGATCAGACGGGGTTGGGGCGTTAAGTGTCTGTGTGTGATGGGGAGGACACCATAAGGGAGCACAGGATCCCCACCCCATGTCAGGCTAGGACCACATCATCGTAACAATAACCTGATTGCTGGAGGTTAGAGATAAATTATTCATTTATTTGAGGACTTTATCATACTGTAGTTCCAATTCTGAAAATATTTTAACCTTTGCATTTCTAATACACCGTATACTGTACACGTTGTTCATATTAGTGATTGCACTAAAGCTGCCATCCTATTATAATACAAAGTGTGTCAGGTTATAAGAAGAATCGTTACTCAGCTTTTATCCTTTGGTCTATGACTGCAGACTGCCATTAACATCTGGTAATTCCCATCGCTATGTGACAAAGGGGCCCATTATCAAAGTATATGTGAGGTATAAATCCCCCCGAAAACCTCAAATATTAAGTATCCCCCGGATGTATTAAGGAGGGACCACAGTATATACATGTATCTCTGATACCTGCTGTGATCCCTCCATTACCGATGGCAGCCGCATCTCCCATAGGTTTTCTATGGGGGAAGCGATGTTGCCAAATTTACCAACATCCGGAATGTGATGCATCCAAATATTAGCCCCTGCAGGCAGGGCCGTAGCTAGGGTAGTGCGGCCGGTGCCATCGCACAGGGCACAACAGATCAGGGGGCGCTGTTTGGGCCTGTCACATTTCTGTTTATTATCATTCTTGCTTGTAGCTTCCTCTTATTTCATCCCCAGCATCTCCTGGCCTCCCCTATCTCTTCCCTGGCCCTTCTCCATGAGGCCATGGCCCTCTCTCAGGTGCACTATATTATGTCCCTATTTATCCCCAGCATCTCCTGGCCTCCCCTATCTCTTCCCTGGCCCTTCCCCATGAGGCCATGGCCCTCTCTCAGGTGCACTATATTATGTCCCTATTTATCCCCAGCATCTCCTGGCCTCCCCTATCTCTTCACTGGCCCTTCCCCATGAGGCCATGGCCCTCTCTCAGGTGCACTATATTATGTCCCTATTTATCCCCAGCATCTCCTGGCCTCCCCTATCTCTTCCCTGGTCCCTCCCCATCAGGCCATGGCCCTCTCTCAGGTTCACTATATTATGTCCCTATTTATCCCCAGCATCTCCTGGCCTCTCCTATCTCTTCCCTGGCCCTTCCCCATGAGGTCATGGCCCTCTCTCAGGTGCACTATATTATGTCCCTATTTATCCCCAGCATCTCCTGGCCTCTCCTATTTCTTCCCTGGCCCTTCCCCATGAGGCCATGGCCCTCTCTCAGGTGCACTATATTATGTCCCTATTTATCCCCAGCATCTCCTGGCCTCCCCTATCTCTTCCCTGGCCCTTCCCCATGAGGCCCTGGCCCTCTCTCAGGTGCACTATATTATGTCCCTATTTATCCCCAGCATCTCCTGGCCTCTACTATCTCTTCCCTGGCCCTTCCCCATGAGGCCATGGCCCTCTCTCAGGTGCACTATATTATGTCCCTATTTATCCCCAGCATCTCCTGGCCTCCCCTATCTCTTCCCTGGCCCTTCCCCATGAGGTCATGGCCCTCTCTCAGGTGCACTATATTATGTCCCTATTTATCCCCAGCATCTCCTGGCCTCTCCTATCTCTTCCCTGGCCCTTCCCCATGAGGCCATGGCCCTCTCTCAGGTGCACTATATTATGTCCCTATTTATCCCCAGTATCTCCTGGCCTCCCCTATCTCTTCCCTGGCCCTTCCCCATGAGGCCATGGCCCTCTCTCAGGTGCACTATATTATGTCCCTATTTATCCCCAGCATCTCCTGGCCTCTACTATCTCTTCCCTGGCCCTTCCCCATGAGGCCATGGCCCTCTCTCAGGTGCACTATATTATGTCCCTATTTATCCCCAGCATCTCCTGGCCTCTCCTATCTCTTCCCTGGCCCTTCTCCATGAGGCCATGGCCCTCTCTCAGGTGCCCTATATTATGTCCCTATTTATCCCCAGCATCTCCTGGCCTCTCCTATATCTTCCCTGGCCCTTCCCCATGAGGCCATGGCCCTCTCTCAAGTGCACTATATTATGTCCCTATTTATCCCCAGCATCTCCTGGCCTCCCCTATCTCTTCCCTGGCCCTTCCCCATGAGGCCATGGCCCTCTCTCAGGTGCACTATATTATGTCCCTATTTATCCCCAGCATCTCCTGGCCTCCCCTATCTCTTCCCTGACCCTTCCCCATGAGGCCATGGCCCTCTCTCAGGTGCACTATATTATGTCCATATTTATCCCCAGCATCTCCTGGCCTCTCCTATATCTTCCCTGGCCCTTCCCCATGAGGCCATGGCCCTCTCTCAGGTGCACTATATTATATCCCTATTTATCCCCAGCATCTCCTGGCCTCCCCTATCTCTTCCCTGGCCCTTCCCCATGAGGCCATGGCCCTCTCTCAGGTGCACTATATTATGTCCCTATTTATCCCCAGCATCTCCTGCCTCCCCTATATCTTCCCTGGCCCTTCCCCATGAAGCCATGGCCCTCTCTCAGGTGCACTATATTATGTCCCTATTTATCCCCAGCATCTCCTGGCCTCCCCTATCTCTTCCCTGGCCCTTCCCCATGAGGCCATGGCCCTCTCTCAGGTGCATTATATTATGTCCCTATTTATCCCCAGCATCTCCTGGCCTCCCCTATCTCTTCCCTGGCCCTTCCCCATGAGGCCATGGCCCTCTCTCAGGTGCATTATATTATGTCCCTATTTATCCCCAGCATCTCCTGGCCTCTCCTATCTCTTCCCTGGCCCTTCCCCATGAGGCCATGGCCCTCTCTCAGGTGCACTATATTATGTCCCTATTTATCCATAGCATCTCCTGGCCTCCCCTATCTCTTCCCTGGTCCCTCCCCATCAGGCCATGGCCCTCTCTCAGGTGCACTATATTATGTCCCTATTTATCCCCAGCATCTCCTGGTCTCTCCTATCTCTTCCCTGGCCCTAACCCATGAGGCCGTTCCCCTTTTTTAGGTGTATTATGTCCCTTTCAAAAAATGAGGGGGCGCCAATGCTCTTTCTGGCACGGCACCAAAAAGTCTAGTTACGGTTCTGCCTGCAGGTAACGCCAACTGAAGATGACATTAGCTGCTGTAGCCTATTGGCTACACTGCACACTATTAGCCGGCGGAGGGATCCTTCAGAACCCTCCCCGGCTATGGCGGATGTGCATGTGCAGTTCACGGGACTACGCATGCGCACCACCCCCATGCACTGGCCGGCAGCTCTCCGGAGACATCGCCGGCGGACGATACATCCGGCTACTATGATCGCATTTTGCAATGCGGTCATGGGCGGTACTGACATGCCCTGATCGCGTTGCAAAAACGATCATTAATAAATATGGGCCTATCAGAGTAATGACAGTGACATGGCTCAGGTTAGAGTGTCTGATCCAGATCTACGCGCAAATGCAGATGTTTATGCAGATTGAGCGATTGTTAGCCATTGTGCAAAAAACACTGCACACACGCAGCGATTGAATTACAATTACACTTGCATAGAGGAATCGCTCTCAAACTGACAGGTAGTCAGCATTTGGGGGAGGTAATGGGGGGGTGATTAGAGAAATCATGAGAGCTCTCTGCGTGTCTGGAGAGCCGCTGTATCTGCGGCAGCTTCAACTTACCCAGAAGGCTGATGGCCGCCTCATCTGTGTTCCATGTTTCCGGTTTTGTGTGTGAACGGCGGATGTGAGAGGCTGTCGATGGGCCTCTCTAAGCATCGGACGGCGATTGGGTCATTCGCAAGAGATCGCAGCTGCGATGGCATTTGCGTGCGGATCCAAATCAGGCCCATAGTGAGCAGGAAGGGTTTGGAACGTTCCTCTGAGCTCTGTTTTCATTATGAGGTCCTCACAGTCCTTCTCCCCCCTCGGTCACACATCACAGGCGGACAGTTTGAGCGCATACGTCTATGACTGGTGATTTTGAAATTGAGCTAATGGTTTTTAGGAGAAGACATCTGAAAAGGCCGACACATTGCTGTTTGAAAAGTATTATCAAATATACTGTAACTGCTTTACAGTAACTTCTGCAAGTCGCTGTAGTTTTAGTAGTTATGCATTCAATGCAGTAACGATGGTCTGATGTAAAGACATCGGGGAGTTTGCATGTCAGGAGATTGTGCAGTAACGATGGTCTGATGTAAAGACATCGGGGAGTTTGCATGTCAGGAGATTGTGCAGTAACGATGGTCTGATGTAAAGACATCGGGGAGTTTGCATGTCAGGAGATTGTGCAGTAACGATGGTCTGATGTAAAGACATCGGGTAGTTTGCATGTCAGGAGATTGTGCAGTAACGATGGTCTGATGTAAAGACATCGGGGAGTTTGCATGTCAGGAGATTGTGCAGTAACGATGGTCTGATGTAAAGACATCGGGTAGTTTGCATGTCAGGAGATTGTGCAGTAACGATGGTCTGATGTAAAGACATCGGGGAGTTTGCATGTCAGGAGATTGTGCAGTAACGATGTTCTGATGTAAAGACATCGGGGAGTTTGCATGTCAGGAGATTGTGCAGTAACGATGGTCTGATGTAAAGACATCGGGGAGTTTGCATGTCAGGAGATTGTGCAGTAACGATGGTCTGATGTAAAGACATCGGGGAGTTTGCATGTCAGGAGATTGTGCAGTAACGATGGTCTGATGTAAAGACATCGGGGAGTTTGCATGTCAGGAGATTGTGCAGTAACGATGGTCTGATGTAAAGACATCGGGGAGTTTGCATGTCAGGAGATTGTGCAGTAACGATGGTCTGATGTAAAGACATCGGGGAGTTTGCATGTCGGGAGATTGTGCAGTAACGATGGTCTGATGTAAAGACATCGGGGAGTTTGCATGTCGGGAGATTGTGCAGTAACGATGGTCTGATGTAAAGACATCGGGGAGTTTGCATGTCGGGAGATTGTGCAGTAACGATGGTCTGATGTAAAGACATCGGGGAGTTTGCATGTCAGGAGATTGTGCAGTAACGATGGTCTGATGTAAAGACATCGGGGAGTTTGCATGTCAGGAGATTGTGCAGTAACGATGGTCTGATGTAAAGACATCGGGTAGTTTGCATGTCAGGAGATTGTGCAGTAACGATGGTCTGATGTAAAGACATCGGGGAGTTTGCATGTCAGGAGATTGTGCAGTAACGATGGTCTGATGTAAAGACATCGGGGAGTTTGCATGTCAGGAGATTGTGCAGTAACGATGGTCTGATGTAAAGACATCGGGGAGTTTGCATGTCAGGAGATTGTGCAGTAACGATGGTCTGATGTAAAGACATCGGGGAGTTTGCATGTCAGGAGATTGTGCAGTAACGATGGTCTGATGTAAAGACATTGGGGAGTTTGTATGTCGGGATTGTGCAGTAACGATGGTCTGATGTAAAGACATCGGGTAGTTTGCATGTCAGGGGATTGTGCAGTAACGATGGTCTGATGTAAAGACATCGGGGAGTTTGCATGTCAGGAGATTGTGCAGTAACGATGGTCTGATGTAAAGACATCGGGGAGTTTGCATGTCAGGAGATTGTGCAGTAACGATGGTCTGATGTAAAGACATCGGGTAGTTTGCATGTCAGGAGATTGTGCAGTAACGATGGTCTGATGTAAAGACATCGGGTAGTTTGCATGTCAGGAGATTGTGCAGTAACGATGGTCTGATGTAAAGACATCGGGGAGTTTGCATGTCAGGAGATTGTGCAGTAACGATGGTCTGATGTAAAGACATCGGGGAGTTTGCATGTCGGGATTGTGCAGTAACGATGGTCTGATGTAAAGACATTGGGGAGTTTGTATGTCGGGATTGTGCAGTAACGATGGTCTGATGTAAAGACATCGGGTAGTTTGCATGTCAGGGGATTGTGCAGTAACGATGGTCTGATGTAAAGACATCGGGGAGTTTGCATGTCAGGAGATTGTGCAGTAACGATGGTCTGATGTAAAGACATCGGGGAGTTTGCATGTCAGGAGATTGTGCAGTAACGATGGTCTGATGTAAAGACATCGGGGAGTTTGCATGTCAGGAGATTGTGCAGTAACGATGGTCTGATGTAAAGACATCGGGTAGTTTGCATGTCAGGAGATTGTGCAGTAACGATGGTCTGATGTAAAGACATCGGGGAGTTTGCATGTCAGGAGATTGTGCAGTAACGATGGTCTGATGTAAAGACATCGGGGAGTTTGCATGTCGGGATTGTGCAGTAACGATGGTCTGATGTAAAGACATTGGGGAGTTTGTATGTCGGGATTGTGCAGTAACGATGGTCTGATGTAAAGACATCGGGTAGTTTGCATGTCAGGGGATTGTGCAGTAACGATGGTCTGATGTAAAGACATCGGGGAGTTTGCATGTCAGGAGATTGTGCAGTAACGATGGTCTGATGTAAAGACATCGGGGAGTTTGCATGTCAGGAGATTGTGCAGTGACATTTAGGGGGCAGTTCGATTAGGTGCAAGGAGGGCAAAGTGCCACTGTAATGGCACCTCAGCTGACCCCCATCTCTCCCCGGACCCTTTGGGACTTTTGGCCTCATTAAGCAGCGATCGTGGTTGGAAAAATGCAGGCGTGGCTGTCCAATGGAACGCCGTCGCATGGGCGTGCATAAATCAGCCTCTGCGATTGCATATGCAGCTTGTGTACTTGAGACTTGCAGCTTCTGCGGCTGGGCAGATCTGCTTTAAATGTGTGTGACAGGCTAATGTGCGTCGATGGTACCGATGTTTATGCAGAAGTACAAGGTTGGACGATTGTGAGAAAGCAGCAGTGGGTGTCATTATGCCGACAGCTTTGGGAAGCATTAGCATATTATCGCAGCTGCGTTGCATGCGATTTCACAGCTGCGAATGCAATAGCGATCCATGATGAATCGGGTCCTGTGACTAAAATCTGCAAGTCTGGAACTGCTGTAAGTGCAGCATATACGCATGCAGTACTCGCAGGTCATGTCTCACTGGATTGACCCATGGGGGGGCAGTTACGTAGCTGTGAGTGGTTCATCCAGGAAACATGCAATTTGTTTCCATCTTTCATGATTCAAATCATATATTTGTGTGTGAAAAGTTCTGTGTGTTTATCGTTGGTACTTGTGACCTGCCGCGTAATTCCTGAAACCTCTTCACAAAACAAGAGATTTTAGAACTGATTCGGAGTCGCTCGTAGAAGCGTGTGCGCAGCAATGTCTATGGGCGGTCGCCCGTCTTCAACTTTATGCACATGGTTATACAAACTCCTTCCTGTACATTCATGTGGTCGACTATGCCAGGACTGAGACGCCCGCTGTCAGCGTCTTTACACGCAGTAATACAGATTGGCTCGTCCTTAGACGCCACCATCGATCGCACCAATTAAACTTGCACCAGCTCTATGACACTCCCATAACCCGCCCGCTGAACGATCGTCTTTGCGTTGAACCTCCCAGAAACTAAACATTTCTGATACCGCTTGTCTAGCTAGCAAAAGCGCCTTTGTGATTACACTTTAATGAACGCAGACCCTGTAGGAGTTTCTAGAATTTTTTGCGCAGTTGCAGAAAATGAACTACGATGGACATTGGTATTGCGTGCGGATCTGAATACGGCCCTTTATGTGCAATATGTTCAGAATTGAGGATTGAATGAATAAATTTATCCTTTACAACTTGTAACCACTGACCAATAACAGCGAGATATTGCTGCGATGGGGACATTCCTCTATTTGCAGCTGGTGGAAACGCTCCTCCTATTGTGCGCAGTCTAGAAGTGTTGTCTTTAGAACCAGCAAATGTTGGGAGATGTGTAAGATGTGTGTGGTTAGTGGTCAGTAAGTGAAACTGGCCGCATTGCCACCAGTGTTCTCCAGCCACGGTCATGGTATCCAGTCATCCTGTGGTTTACTAAAGCTTACTATGGAAGTCCATGTGCGGAGCATGTCCTCCATGTTTTTAATTCTGCACGTGTTCTGGAACCAAGCCTAGGCAACAAGGGACAAACGCATCTCCACTGGCGCCTGGAGGTCCCTAGCTGGGTTTTGACAGGTCGTTCTTGTGTAGTCAAAGTTCAGCGAGGGTCGTCTAGATGGAACTGAGGATACGCAGAGTTGTATCTATGTGTCCATACGTCTGATCTTTTGCACTTAGTACAGCACTGGTGCTAGTGCAGACTGGTAATGATGATGACCGCTATGAATGTTTAGGGGATGTCTGCCGCAGAGATGGGTATATACAGGGGAATATATGCGTATATTTCCGTATACACAGTGTGGGAGAGTACCACTCTCTGCATCAGCCCCGATATGTTTAGACTGTTAGCTCTCACAGCAAGGTCCTCTCCATCCGATGTCTCTTGTCTGGATATCTGCCTGGATAGCCCCTAAGATGATGTCCTACGCTCAAGACAATGTGTGACCTCTACGCTGATCGTTTTCTCATACTCATGAAATCGCCTGTTTTGTGCCACACGTCTACTATTATGATGAGTTATTTTGTCATTACACGTCCGTATGTTCATGCGCTTGTTGTGTTGTATTCGTGTAACTATGGTGACTGTAGAACCTGTGACAACTCAGATCTGATGATCTTCATGGCATCACCTCATATGATACAACCGGTCTTATTAGGTAGTTATTGCCTCCCAGCTGCAGACCTAGGTATAACTTAGCCCATATACCGGAACGCAACGCCAACGGATAGTGTGACACTGGAAACAATGGATTCTGGTGCCAGACCCGTTAACGTGATTTTTACTGGGCTATGAGCCCTAAATGTCCATATGTACACACAACCTTTCTGTCATTTATGCTTCCAAATTATTCCTGTTTGGGGTTCTATGTAAGGGGAAAACTACTCAATTTGCTCCAAAACTACATTTATCATAGCATGCAAATGGCTAATTGTGCATTAACATTATAATTGTAACAAATAATGTCACCTGCAAGTCTAAAAATCTTTACAGGGCATCACACCTTACATTAAACTATTTACAGGTTAAACTTTGCTTCAACCACTTGGACCACCTGGGTTATCCGTATATGTATTATCCTTCTTCCTGTACTGTGGTTACTTATGTGATGGGTCATTCCACGTCAGCGCAGCCAGGTGTCTGCACCGACCATCTCAGATTTTTATGAACATTTTTTAGTTAAGAGAGGATGTAAAAAAAAACGGTTTCTACCAAATATATCGGCTGACAGTAATGTGATTTCTGTGCACTTTATATCCTGTTATAATTGCACTTATAACAAATGATAAATGCCTTTATAAAGGCACTACGGACCCCTGGTGGCACCCTATTAATAAAGGATGATGATAACAGAACTCCTGCGGCTCTACCATGCGGCAGGGAGGGGAGTTAATGGACAGAATGCTTTGTGGGTTTCGCTTTTACAGCAAATTATCTGAAAGTGGGCGTCCTCGTGAAGCGTTGGCAGGTTGTCCGGCTCATTCGTTTCATAAAACTCTCACAGCTTCTGGCACTCGCTGATTTACATCCTATGAGCTATTTACTACAAGTTTAAATAGTCTAAAAATAAATAATATAAATAAATAAAAAAATATTCTATTTACTACAAGTCTACGTCTCAGCTAAAACATGACTTAATCAAAATGTCCAAATCAGTAATATATACCTAATCCTAATATATTTATTACTTTTTCTATAGGACATACAATTTTATGCAACGGTTTACACAGAACGTTGGTGGCAATGTTTCCCTGCTGACACCAGCTCGCGGTTTATATTACTGGCGAGGAGACATCCTGCGATCATGGCCTAATGTGACTGAGGCAGAGGTTGGTGTTTCTGCTGTTACGGAATTGATGCCATCTTTTGGGAAGGTGACGATATCCTCCGAGACTACACCTCCATCCAGGTTCATCCGGTGACCAGTGCTCTCCCCTGATAATATTGTCCTTTAATAGATAGTTCAGACCTCCTTCCAGCTGACTATAACATGGTAACATTCGTATATTAGGTTATTAATGATTATTGGATAAAGTGACTCAGAATGTGTTTTATATCTTCCAATTTCCGCCTTTCTCCTTCCTGTCCAGCCACCACGTTGTCATCAGTCCTTTCCCCTGAAACAAATGATAGATAAATACAAATATAAATTTGGCAACTTTCCTTATGCTGGTTATAATCAAATGCCTCTGGCTATTAGCTAGTACAGAATAGGCTGTGTAATTGGCATTAGCTATATATGGTATAATGTACCCTCTAATGTAAATTATAAGGTTAGAACTTGAAGTAGTCAGGGCAGTATGGTAGCACTAAAAAGGCTGTAAGCAGAGATCTCTTATACAGATCACAGAATCCCAGGGATGTAGTCACAAAGGCCCTGATTCAGAGCCGCTCGTAAGCGGCCACTCGTTCGTTCTGACCGATGTTCGCACATCTGCGCATGCGTACGGATTTTAATACGCATGCGCGAACCAGTCAGTGCGTCCGAAAATCGCTTGTTCGCTATATAGCGAATGTCTGCTATTTTGAGTGACAGGAGGAGGCGTATGTGGGTGGTAACAGGGGAAGGTGCTTGAAAACGGGGGTGTGGAATTCGAACGCAGGCGTGCTTAAAGGTCAAAATGGGCGTTTTAAGGGAGTGCCTAATTAATACAGCAGCGTCATTGACCACGTCACTTGTTTTTTTTTTACTCAGAACTGCTCGCAAAATAGCGGTTGAAAAAACCAGCCACAAGAATAGCGAGCAGTTCATACGCTGTTCGATGTACTCGATTAATCTAATAAATAGCGGACATGACGTATGGTGCGAGCGGCAAGGGGGCGTATTTTTCAAAATTACAACCGCAAGTTTTGCTCGCTCGTTCAGACTTAGAGGCGTGAACAGACCGCAATTAGCGAACGGTTCATTTGTTTTAGAACGAACGACCGCAAATAGCGAGCGGCTCTGAATGAGGGCCAAAGTCCATAGTTATGCTGTCGACATTATTGAAATATTCACATTGAACTTGTTGGCACCCACAGAATGTCGACATATGAAAGGTTGACATTTTGCACGGACCAGCAGCATAGAGTTAGGGTTAGGCATTAGGGGGAAGGTTAGGCTACGGGAGAGGAGAAGAGGCTTAGGCACTAGGGAGAGGAAAAGGTTAGGCTATGGGATGGTTAGGCTACGAGAGAGGAGAATAGGCTTAGGTACTAGGGAGAGGAAAAGGTTAGGCTAGGGGGAAGGTTAGGCTACGGGAGAGGAGAAGAGGCTTAGGCACTAGGGAGACGAAAAGGTTAGGCTACGGGAGGGTTAGGGTTAGGCTACGGAATGGTTAGGGTTAGGCACTAAGGGGAAGGTTAGGCTACGGGAGAGGAGAAGAGGCTTAGGTACTAGGGAGGAAAAGGTTAGGCTACGGGAGGGATAGGCACTAGGGGGAAGGTTAGGCTACGGGAGAGGAGAATAGGCTTCGGTACTAGGGAGGAAAAGGTTAGGCTACGGGAGGGATAGGCACCAGGGGGAAGGTTAGGCTACGGGAGAGGAGAATAGGCTTAGGCACTAGGGAGAGGAAAAGGTTAGGCTACGGGAGGGATAGGCACTAGGGGGAAGGTTAGGCTACGGGAGAGGAGAATAGGCTTCGGTACTAGGGAGGAAAAGGTTAGGCTACGGGAGGGATAGGCACCAGGGGGAAGGTTAGGCTACGGGAGAGGAGAATAGGCTTAGGTAATAGGGAGGAAAAGGTTAGGCTACGGGAGGGTTAGGCACTAGGGGGAAGGTTAGGCTATGGGAGAGGAGAATAGGCTTAGGCACTAGGGAAAGGAAAAGGTTAGGCTACGGCAGGGCCGCAACTAGAGGGGAACTACAGGTGCATGTGCACCGGGCTCCGGATTTGAGGGGGTGCTTAAGGGCTGACTCAGCCCCTGCGGAGGCTTGGGGAGCGCAGTGGCTTGGGGGCTGCAGATTCCATGTGGATTAGCCGTCCGCATGGCATCTGCTGAAAACGGCCCTCCAAAAATGGCCGCCACCTAGGAGGAGACAGATGCTAGAGATCCTACTGGACCTCTAGTGTCTGTTAGGCCAGCGTATAGCACATAGCGTGCCTGGAAGTGCAGGGAACGCTGGCACTGCTGGGAGAAGATGCAGAAAGCTGCATCTTCTCCCGTGAAACCCCTGGCAACGAGCGTGAAACCCCTGGCAACGAGCGTGAAATTCAGAGCATGAGACCCCTGGCAACGAGCATGAGACATAATGCTGCCCTACCTATACCTCTCTCTGTAGCAGCACACTGACAACTGGGCACACTCTAGTGAGCTATAACATTATGCTGCCCTACCTATACCTCTCTCTGTAGCAGCACACTGATAACTGGGCACACTCTAGTGAGCTATAACATTATGCTGCCCTACCTATACCTCTCTCTGTAGCAGCACATTGATAACTGGGCATACTCTAGTGAGCTATAACATTATGCTGCCCTACCTATACCTCTCTCTGTAGCAGCACACTGATAACTGGGCACACTCTAGTGAGCTATAACATTATGCTGCCCTTCCTATACCTCTCTCTGTAGCAGCACACTGACAACTGGGCACACTCTAGTGAGCGATAACATTATGTTGCCCCTACCTATACCTCTCTCTGTAGCAGCACACTGATAACTGGGCACACTCTAGTGAGCTATAACATTATACTGCCCATACCTATACCTCTCTCTGTAGCAGCACACTGATAACTGGGCACACTCTAGTGAGCTATAACATTATGCCGCCCTACCTATACCTCTCTCTGTAGCAGCACACTGATAACTGGGCACACTCTAGTGAGCTATAACATTATGCCGCCCTACCTATACCTCTCTCTGTAGCAGCACACTGATAACTGGGCATACTCTAGTGAGCTATAACATTATGCTGCCCTACCTATACCTCTCTCTGTAGCAGCACATTGATAACTGGGCACACTCTAGTGAGTGATAACATTATGCTGCCCTACCTATACCTCTCTCTGTAGCAGCACACTGATAACTGGGCACACTCTAGTGAGCTATAACATTATTCTGCCCTACCTATACCTCTCTCTGTAGCAGCACACTGATAACTGGGCATACTCTAGTGAGCTATAACATTATGCTGCCCTACCTATACCTCTCTCTGTAGCAGCACACTGATAACTGGGCATACTCTAGTGAGCTATAACATTATGCTGCCCTACCTATACCTCTCTCTGTAGCAGCACACTGATAACTGGGCATACTCTAGTGAGCTATAACATTATGCTGCCCTACCTATACCTCTCTCTGTAGCAGCACACTGATAACTGGGCATACTCTAGTGAGCTATAACATTATGCTGCCCTACCTATACCTCTCTCTGTAGCAGCACACTGATAACTGGGCATACTCTAGTGAGCTATAACATTATGCTGCCCTACCTATACCTCTCTCTGTAGCAGCACACTGATAACTGGGCACACTCTAGTGAGCTATAACAATATGCTGCCCCGAACTATACCAGGTGCCACCACAATTGTGTGGTTGCACCTGGCCAAGCTAATTTTTTGCATAGAGTGCCAGATTTTTGGATTCTCTATTTATAATATTATTTATTCTTGGTTTTAATACATTGTGTATATTTACATACTCGCAGTGTTTTGACTTAGGCACCCCAGCGCAGTATCCCCTTGTTGTTTCTAAGTGCAGTGGATGGGAAACAGCTAGATCCCCTTCCGTAGATTGACCCTAACATCATCAGCCAGTGTCCAACGTCATTCCCTACCATCCAAGTGGGCATAGAGGGGGAATATAATCATAGCTCGAAGCGTGGGAGCGAAGCGAGCCCGCAAGGAGCCAACTTTCTTTTTTTGGTGGACTGTGTGGGCAGGAAACTGCACTTCTGCCCTCAGTGCACGTCACTTCCAGGTACAATCTCTGAAGGGGAAATAGTTTCTACCGCAGCGGATGCCTAGGCTGGTGCTCTGCCATGTTGGTAATGGGCTGGGAGTGTGGCGTTGGGATATGATGTCACCGTCAGCTGATACTCTGACATTGGCACTGCTGTCACATGAGCAGTGGGAAGAAGACTTATCGGACTCCCGATATATCGGTCTGCATGCTGCTTGCCAGGATCATGGAGGGGCCGTTTATCGGGGGAGGCCGGCAGACCGGTTATTACTGAATGGCTATACATTATTACTATATACAGTATATTGCATTGATTTGACGTGATATATAGTGGTAAGTAACGGTAGCCATCTCAGTAATGCACATGAATAGCGCCCATTATACCTGATCTGTGTGGCAGAGCCGGCTGCTGGCTCTTCATGTGGTGCTTATTGCTGCACCGGGGATCATTTACTTATCCACCAGGGAAAAAAAAAAGTTGCCCATCTTCAATTGCTATTTTACCTTTACATCCTGCGGACCCCGGCAGAGGAGGATATAGCCCCCAATTTGCTGCAGCAGATCAGCCGCACTGGAGCTGCACTGAATCTTTAGGGCTAATGAATAGAACAGAACAATTGTTACATGTACAATGTTGTCTTATACTTAACCAGATGTACAATGTGTATATTTCTCATACATGTATATATATATATATATATACCATATGAGTGAGTGAGTGGTCATCCCACCTAGTGAAGTGGTCAGGATTGGGCTATATGGTACATATTGAGTTAGGAATATATACTGGGGGTATATAAAGCTATATGGAGGCATTTCCATGGTCACACTGGTGCACCACACTGCTTTAGACAATGTATACATTTTTTATTCTAATATTCTACTGTCTTGCTGTATTTATTATATTGAGTGTACTGTACGTTACTTACACCACCCTAAGTAATGCTATATAGGTACTGTACGTTACTTACACCACCCTAAGTAATGCTATATAGGTACTGTACGTTACTTATACCACCGTAAGTAATGCTATATAGGTACTGTAGTGTGCACAATAAAAGACACGGCCAAGAAGTGGCGCTAACCCTGCTCTAACCCTGCGACTGTTACACGTATGTTTTCATATTGGATCAACTTCTATATTAGGTCTGTGCTGTCCAACGTAGTTAGCTGAAGAGGACTGCACACGTTTTATAATTGCATGGAATAGGTCACAAAAGTCACAGGGGGGGTCTCAACCAGCCCCCCCAGCATGCCAGGCGAGTCGTCCTGTTTTTGGTTAAGGATTCCTCTTTGGCCATACGTAAGATGGGAATGTGCAATATCATTTACCTTCACTGGTGGACTCCATTCTGGATGCTGTGTTCACCGTGTCTCCAAATAGACAGTAACGGGGCATTTTAGTTCCCACTACACCAGCGACAACGGGGCCTTCAAAGCAGAGGGACACAGTCCTATGTCAGGTTTACTTCTCCCAGTGCCCAGGACACAGGTTTAAAGCTCTTATAGTTACATTGATCAATACAAAATAGTTTTTGGGCCATAAGAGATAATTACTCCACATCAACAGCATCTTGCGGCCCGGCTGTGTATACCCCAGTCTCTGTACGTGGAGATATGTCTAGTGAGAAGATGCAGCTGTCATCATCATTAGCTCAGACACTTGCCGCCTGGAAAGCCGATCCACGTCCTTAGGATGTGCCGGACGCCAGCCTCCGTGATGTCATGACATCACATGTGCTGGGACTGGTGGCGGTGGGGGGCGCCTAGGTTACAGAAGCACCTTGCCAAGACACTACTACATGTGCAAGGATATGGCTCCTAAAAGGCGCATCTTATAGACACATAGACGTATTTAATAAGATTTAACAGTTTTAAATTTAGTTACCCCCCCAAAAAAACGTTGTTCCCCATTGACCCATGAGGGAGCTTTCAGTGTGGCACACTGTATATTAGGGATGGCCATCGACGAATCATAATCATCGATGGTTTATGGCCGATGTCAAATGTTTTTCCCATCAATGGGGGAGAACCAGATGATTTCCCTCCATTGATGGAAGAACATAACCGAATAATTTTTTTTCAAGGTGGCGGGACACGGAGCATAGCTCCGCCCCCCAACACCTGCAAAGCCATGCCTCCTAGTTCTGATTGGCCCACGGGCCAGTCAGTCATAGAACAGGGATGACCATCAGTTGAAGCCATTGATGGTCATCCATTGCATAGTTGGTTACCATCGATGGCCACTTTTTATTTTGCCATCGATGGTAACCATACCGATGGCCTCTCTACTGTATCTGCCCTATGCTCTCTCTAACAGCAGGTCTGTGAGGTATGGAGGAAGACGGCTTTGGGGTCAGCTCTAATCCGTCAACCTCAACTTCTATGTTGCACTTTCAGAGTGCGCTATGCCCGGGGCCAGGCCATGCCCAGGTACTGGAAAAAGGACGTGACTTAATGAAAGGAGGTGTGGCCAGTATTTGTGGCACCGTTGTGCCCCTTAGCCAGAGCAGATCCAGGGGGGGGGGGCGCAATTAGTGCGATCGCCATCTCCCCTCCTATCAAGTGCAGACAGAGGAGAATTTTGCTGAACTCAGCGGCAGCAGCCTCTTTGTACTCGCTGCAGCCCAGTATACAGCAGTGTCTGCTGGGTGCCGCTGACAGGACTAAGGGGGTGAGCGTTGGACCCAGGCCCCCGCCGAGCCCATCCAGCAAGCCTGGGCAATCAGTACTGCCTCTCCCTTCCTCGGCGCCCCTGGCTATGCCTCCTCCAGGACCGTCTCCCTGTGCTGTGCAGTCTAGAGGAAGCCGGACCTGGAGAGAGAATGGCTTATACCTAATGTGCTTCATACAAAGCCTTTCCCAGGGCAACTGATGGGGTATTTTATTGCTCGCTACATAGTGCTCAACAAGGCAATGGGGGGGATTTACTGACAGTCTGATATGACCCTTATACTGGAGCTAAGGGCCTGATTCAGAGCCGGATGCTCTGAAAGAGCGCTCGCTCTGAATCATGGCGTTTTTCTTTATTTTTTGTGCGTCCTCCTGGCCGCTCACTTAGCTGTGGGTGACCACCCACAGCTATTGCGAGCGGCCAGGTGATGGTCGAGACCATCGGGGCTTGTGACGAGACCCTTGTGGTAGGGTCTCGTTCCCGCAAGCCTCAGTGAGTTTCGCCTCTATTAGAGCCGGAAGCTCACCCACCATCATCACTCGTGATGTCAGTGGGGCCGCCCCCCAAATGACAGGCGTTCCTTCGGGAATGCCTCCGTTTAGCCAGCCACCCCCCCCACCCCCCTCCAAAACGGGGCAAGCTGTCAATCAAAATCGACAGCTGCCCTGCTTTGGTGCGAGACCCGTAGCGACGGAGCGCCCGTCGCTAGCCGGGTCTCCCGCATGCGCACGTTGGAGCCGGCTCCGGCATGCTCAGTGGCCAAACATCGACCCGTTCGCGAGCGGGTCTAAATCAGGCCCTAAGTGCTTTAACCATAGGAAGAGGGTTAAATACTGCACGTTTTATGAACCTGTAAACGTATACTTATTACTCAGTGACCAACAAGGGGCATTTACCACATCATCAAGTCATATTATTTCAAATGTTAATATATTGTTATTGCTTTGTAATATGGCATTCACAGAATCATATCACCCCCTATCATCACCGACAGTATCTATGTAAGGCCAGAAGCCCCAATGACATGACCGGCTTTCCCCACCTGAGTGCACCCCAGCCCGGATCTTCAGCTTAGCATCTGGTATATGTGGAATCCTGAAGGAGTGACAGACGGACACCAAGTCTAGCGCCATGCTGGCGATCTCCGCCACGTGCTTTATTCCGTTTTCCTTAGGCACGCCGGATACTACCATATCTACAGTGCGGAAACAGTGGTCGTGCCAAAGCGATTAGTCATTATTATTATTAGTACATCATTATAAGAGATCACTATTGGGCTAAGTGCGTCAGAATCTCTGGGGAATGGTAGTAAGGGGGTAACTATTGGTATAAAGTCAGCTGTAAAGGTTAGAGAGTGATGAGAATGACATAATATTGTGATCAGATGGAGGGAAATAGTCATGTAAATAACTAATTAGATTTTAGTTAAGGTCATCCATAAATGTTTGCCTCCTGTCCTGTGATACTACACTGATCACATCATTCCCCAATGGATGAAACCATTGACCGTTTCCAAATATGACATCATACTGTAGTTAAAGTAGGCGAGTAACTGATCCCATTGAACTCCATCTTGCAGATTACGGGTTAAATTCAATTAAAGGCGAAAAGCTGCGATTGGTGAATAGTTTTCACCGATTTGCACTTTCGCCTGTTTTCCGCTTTTCACCCAATTCAATAAGTTTCTCCACTCAAAGGCAGGCGAAAATAGGTGCAAAATCTATAAATGTAGGGACTTGGGGGGGTCATTCAGACCCGCTTGTGAGCGGCAGTACGCTCGCAAGCGGGTCGATGTTCCCCCCACTGCACATGCGCACGACGGAGGGAGCTCCGTCGTGCGCATGCGTGAAACCCAGCGAGCGACGGGCTCTCCATCGCTCCGGGTCTCGCACCAAAGGGGGTGTGCTGTCGATTTTGATTGACACCTCACGCCCCCTTTGGTGGGCGTGCCTGCCAGATGGAGGCGTTCCCATGGGAACGCCTACCGTCTCAAGCCGGCCCCATTAACATCACTAGTGATGTCAGTGGGAGTGATTTTGGCTCTGATAGAGCCAAAATCACTCCAGGGCTTGCGGCAGCGAGACCCTACCGCAGGGTCTCCGTCGCAAGCCCGATGGTCGCGATCATCATCATGAACGCTCGCTATAGCTGTGGGTGGTAACCCACAGCTATGCGTGCGTCCATGAGGACGCTCCAAAAAAAGGTAGGAGGGCCCTGATTCAGAGCGAGCGCTCTGGTCAGAACGTTCAGCTCTGAATCAGGCCCTTGATTCAGAACCCTTTGGACCCCCCCCAATGACTAATAAGGCAAAAAAAAAACCCCTTAAACACACCCTAAAAGCGACCTGAGTGTTTTTAGGAGGAGGAGGCTACAGCTGGTGTATTTTATAGATTTTTTAAAATCTTCACTTTAGAGACACCAAAATATATTAGTACCCATTTACATGTACCCCAAATTTAACTACGGTACTTATTTTTCTCCAAAAACATTGCTTTATATCATTTTTCCACACTTGTGCATATAACATTCATTTGACTCAATTTAAGATCACTAAATGCTTTTATTAGGGCTATTAATACTCTTCTATATTCCTTCCCAGGGTCAGTGAGGCTTTTTATGGGGTACAGACTGATTTCCCCAATATGCTGTCATTTTTGCTAGTTTCGTTATTCACTACATTCTCCTATCCACATTTTCGCCTGTTTTGGAATAGGGCGAAAAGCGGGGACGCACATGGCGAAAACATCGAATGAGGCAAAATCAAACTGGCGAATGAGGCAAAATCATTGCGCTTTTCGCCAAACCGGACTTTTCCCCGCTAATTGAATACGACCCTAGGTAAGAGAGTTACATGACGGCCGTTGTGCCTGGGATAATAATAAGCTGCGTTTTATCACGGGAATGAGCAATAAAGGGCTTATTTTAGTAACAATTCAGATTTTCACTCTGCGACCATTTGAAATTTAGGACGGTCCCTCGGTTTGTATAATGTACCCATGGACGGCTCTCTCACGTCTATCTTATATTAAACATCTTTCAATTGACATCTTCGCCATTATGTTACAGTTGTCACTGGTCTTACATTGGTCTGACTGGTCTGACGTGACGTCATCCACATTGTAATCACTGAAGTCATGCTAAAACTGTGGCAGCTCAGGTATTACACTCCACTAATTTATAATACCCCTGCTACAGTGGCGCCCACACCTCTGTCCTTAAGGCACCCTAACAGTCCAGGTTTTAAGGATATTCATAGTTGAGCACCACAGAAGGTTAAATCAAAATGACTGGTGTACTAAGGAAGCATGGATATTCTTAAAACCTGGACTGTTAGGGTACTTTGAGGACCAAGTTTGGGAGTAAATAAGCACTTGTACATTACAAGACACCAATGTTATAAACCATCTTCACAACATCTCCAGGACCTGCCCCTTCCATCAGCCACTAAAACCCTCATCCTCGCTTGCATTGATCACTGTAATCTGCTCCCTACCAAGATAGGAATAATAATAATACTTACATGCATCTCCAATGGTTTCCACCTTGTACACATCATAATTGTCAATGATGTCATCAAACTTGGTATACAACTTATTCAGGAAATTGACCACTTGGTGGGGCGTGCTGGCCCCGGAGAGTGAAGTGAACCCGACAATATCACTACGCAGCAGAGAGTAAATAGAATTAATGGTTAGTGCGGTTCTCAGTCATACAACAGATGTTTGGAGACCAACGTAACTTCATAGACAACTTGGGACATGTTTGGAAATATCACCTGCACACAGGCCCCAGACATGTTATGGCTTAGCCCAGAGACCATGGTAATAGTCTATCAGGAATCAGTGACATCACTGAGGTTGTATTGCCATAATATTGGCCAACAGCAGAACATGCGCTTAACCATGACTACCAATCAGACACTTGTTTTCACTACACACAGATAAAAGCTAAACGCTGATTGGTTGCTGTAGTTCTGCGCACCTAAATGCGATACTGGTCAATGAGCCCTTCCTGGTGGAGTCTTCTCTTTCAAACAAGAAGTGTCACACATTCTAAATTTGTTGGGTTTTTGGTTTGTTAAATAAAGATTTAGCAAATTGCTGTAAACAGCACAGGTGGAATTACCCCACAATGCCATTTGTATTATATAGAATACCTCCCGATTGCCCCGACTATCCTGATTGCTGGAGCGCAGGATACATTTACTGGCGCACTCACCTACCACTTGTGCCTGTGGCAATGCAGGTGAGATTTTAGAGTAGGGGCATTAGGGGCACCTACTGTAGATATTCACAAATGGTCCTGATTTCGGCAGGGCAATCCCAATTAGAGGGGTCTGTCTCGCTGTCCTACAATCAGGAGGGCTGGGAGGATTTGCAGATTGGTTGGGTGATGTTGCCCCAAAAAGGCTCTTTTTGCCTAACATGTCTATTCTGGGCGTGACGTCCATTATAATGCGTGCTGCGGCCATGCCACCTGTCCCGATAACAATCTCTCCAATGTTGGGGGTCGCCATTGAGTTCTGGCCACGTTCCCTTCCGTGATCATTTCATGTTACAGGACCTGCACATTCTCTAGGTCTATAATCACAGCTGTACAGCAGAACATACACCACAAAGCACAAGCATGCAGGGAACCTGCCTGAAATAGACGGTGGCGTTAGAGTAACTCTGAGCCTCACAAGTCAGACCTTGCCGAAGATCATCCGCCACGGGCTTGGGAAGCATACCTGGTAATGTGCGCAGATATCAGGACGTCTGGTTAGGAAATACAACAGTCTTCCTGATATAATACAGAAACATCGATGGTATGGGTAGTAACAGTCTGCGTGTGTGTTACGGTTAGGCTTTTCTGCTTCCAATAAAATGATTATATTGGTAGTATATGGCAGCTCACATATATATGACCACAATGGGCCTTATTCTGAGATTTTCACACAAAGTGACTGCATCATTTTTTGCACTCGTATGGTCACAAGGCGTACTGAGGCATAATGCAGCTTAATGAGGCGTACTGAGGCATAATGCAGCTTAATGAGACGTACTGAGGCATAATGCAGCTTAATGAGGCGTACTGAGGCATAATGCAGCTTAATGAGGCGTACTGAGGCATAATGCAGCTTAATGAGGCATAACGAGGCATAATGCAGCTTAATGAGGCATAACGAGGCATAATGCAGCTTAATGAGGCATAACGAAGCATAATACAGCTTAATGAGACGTACTGAGGCATAATGCAGCTTAATGAGGCGTACTGAGGCATAACGAGGCATAATGCAGCTTAATGAGGCGTACTGAGGCATAATGCAGCTTAATGAGGCATAATGCAGCTTAATGAGGCATAATGCAGCTTAATGAGGCATAATGCAGCTTAATGAGGCATAATGCAGCTTAATGAGGCATAATGCAGCTTAATGAGGCATAATGCAGCTTAATGAGGCATAATGCAGCTTAATGAGGCATAATGCAGCTTAATGAGGCATAATGCAGCTTAATGAGGCATAATGCAGCTTAATGAGGTGTACTGAGGCATAATGCAGCTTAATGAGGCGTACTGAGGCATAACGAGGCATAATGCAGCTTAATGAGGCGTACTGAGGCATAATGCAGCTTAATGAGGCATACTGCGGCATAATGCAGCTTAATGAGGCATAGCAAGGCATAATGCAGCTTAATGAGGCGTACTGAGGCATAACGAGGCATAATGCAGCTTAATGAGGCATAACGAGGCATAATACAGCTTAATGAGGCATAACGAGGCGTAATGCGGTGTAACGAGACGTACTTCTCATCTGTGCAGATGTTCACAGTAGCACGGAAATCAGCCAGACCACCACTTGCGGCTAAGTGGGTAACTAGGCAGGGATGGGGCGTTGGCACTTTGCCTACGTTGTGCCATGTGGGCATGTAGACAGAATAATTTAGAGGTGCGCCAATGCAGAGATCCAGCAATTTGCCGCAGACCTTTTGCGCCACAGGATAGGGCTGGTGTAAGTTCCTGCTGATAGCCAGGCCTGCTCTCACACAGGGATATAGGGGCAGCGCGGCCACATAGATCCATCCAAACCCGAGTGCAGGCGGAAATTCTATGCATATAAATTGCTATCTAAGACTGCCAGTGCCACAATACTTTGCTAGGTCTGCCTTAAATTGGCTTACCTTTTGGGAACATTTGAGCTCAAATAATTTGCAATTATTCGGGACACTTGAAGCTTGTGCAGTTGCTCAACTCATGATTAACATCTTTACCTGTGCAATTAGAGCAATTTACATGTGTACTAATTGCACTGAGATAGAATTGACGGGTACCATTGTATAATTATATATTTTTTATGTATTTTTTTATATATGTTTGTTTATGTGTATGTAATAAATTGTGATTGATTTCTCTTTGATATATAAATTTGTGGTATTACATTTTATATATAATTGAAAGCCAAGCGCTGTTGTATGTTTTTTCTTTCCTGCTGACAGCCAGGCCTGCTCTCACACAGGGATATAGGGGCAGCGCGGCCACATAGATCCATCCAAACCCGAGTACAGGCGGAAATCCGCAGCCATTTTCAGTCACGCAATGCGGCAGCAGATGTGAGCACTCTGCGTGAGGCGGTGGATCAGGCCCCATGTCTGTATAATAAGTAGGGATGTGCAGGCTCGGACTCGTTTACTCGGTTCTTATCGTCACTTTACCGCAAATTCGGATTTATTATATTGGTTATCCAAAACACATGATAGGCGATAGCCAATAAAATGCCGTTTAAAGATCCGAGTAATATTAGTAGCGTGTGCCGTACATAGGTACAGGAAGATGTCATATATATACTTACATGTTATACAGATCACCAGGAGTATTCTTATAGAACTCGCTGACACCTCCTGTATGCTACACCATCCCCTTCCCAGTCTGTTTTATACTGAGAAATAAAACCATTAATCTATAGGAGCCCAAGTGAGGTCTTTTGACCGTGTCCTTGGCAACCTGACGGAGGACATCTCGCTGCCTTGTACAGTGACCAATTAGCCGACCGCAAATTGCCGATCCATTCAGTTTATGTTTCTAGTGCAGAACTCCCCCCCCCCACCACCCCACTGTTTAGCTTTCAGTTTGGCGTCTTATATTGGCCCCCAGAGAGGACACTAATTTATTACTGGATGCCCCCCTGGCTGCGGCCACCTAGCTAGCCCCTCCGGACAGCTGCTAAGTAAATATAGGGATGAGGCCTGGACAGGTGACAGGTGAGGGCAATAAATAAGCCGGGGGGGTGGGGCGCCCACTTAAATAAGAGGACCATGAAGTTAGACCTGGATAATATTGTACCAGGATATTGTACTTACTGGGAGAGATGAAAGAGTCCTTATATGGGGAACGCTACCGAAATGATCAGAGAATAACCTGAGCTCTTAGTCAGTAAGTGAGGGCTCATATAACGAGTCATTACCCCCCTAGCACTCGTTTCTGTTGGTGTTGTGACATCACTTCTATATTTAGCAAACAACGGTAACCTCGGCCTTCCGACTATAGCTGTTGTCAGCGGTACAGTCGGCAAGGCCATCCAGTCTTTGCTGGATTCCCGCCATCGCGCATGCGCATTTGTTAGTAACCTGTAGTGGTCAGCAAATGACACAGCAGAGGACGTCTCAGTGGAAGGAGTCAATGCTCAACCTCACCAGACAGGTAAGTCGCGTTATATACTGGCGGCATATTAGTCATGGTATATACTGGCGGCATATTAGTCGTGTTATATACTGGTGGCATATTAGTCATGGTATATACTGGCGGCATATTAGTTGTGCTATATACTGGCGGCATATCAGTCGTGTTACATACTGGTGGCATATTAGTCGTGTTACATACTGGTGGCATATTAGTTGCGTTTTATATACTGGTGGCATATTAGTTGTGTTATATACTGGTGGCATATTAGTTGTGTTATATACTGGTGGCATATTAGTTGTGTTATATACTGGTGGCATATTAGTCATGTTATATACTGGTGGCATATTAGTCGTGTTATATACTGGTGCCATATTAGTCGTGTTATATACTGGTGGCATATTAGTCGTGTTATATACTGGTGCCATATTAGTTGCGTTTTATATACTGGTGCCATATTAGTCGTGTTATATACTGGTGCCATATTAGTCGTGTTATATACTGGTGCCATATTAGTTGCGTTTTATATACTGGTGGCATATTAGTCGTGTTATATACTGGTGGCATATTAGTCGTCATATATACTGGTGGCATATTAGTCGTGCTATATACTGGTGGCATATTAGTTGTGCTATATACTGGCGGCATATTAGTTGTGCTATATACTGGTGGCATATTAATCATGTTATATACTGGTGGCATATTAGTTGTGCTATATACTGGTGGCATATTAGTTGTGCTATACACTGGCGGCATATTAGTTGTGCTATACACTGGCGGCATATTAGTCGTGCTATATACTGGCGGAATATTTGTCAGTATCACTGTGAGATGCAGAGAAGGAAATATACTGCCTGTATACAGTAACAATGCTGATGCAGCCCTGAGTGTATCTAGAGAAAGATCATTTTCTTTGCTTTAGGGCCTATCAGAATGTGAATTACTTACTGTACAGGAGGCGATCAGTCTTCTGCTTCTCCTGTAAGAGATCCTGCGTCCTCTCTGCCACGATGGCTTCCAAATGCTTACTGTACTTCTCCATCTATAGGGGTCAGGCAATCAGCCAGTCATCTCTCAGAGAGCACCCTGCGTATACTGTATGCTATACGGGATCTGGGAGAGGCTACTGCTGTCACCTATACCCAGGGATGTATGACAAGAGCCCAGATCCCACTGGATACACGGATATAGACATGACTTTGTACTGTAGGTACTTTCAGATCTGAATAACGCAAACAACTGACAAAGTTACAATACAGTGATCATTCTTGCACCCTGCACCTGTCACACACCCCGTGCAGTTCCTCTCTCCTACCTGGGGTGCCGCTCTCTGCTCCGGTGCCTCTAGCACTCTCAGCTGATGCAACAACTGCTGATACAGAGACCAGCGTGTGCTAGAAGCACCAGAGGGAGCAGCACCCCAGGCACGGGTTGTGTGACAGGTGCAGGGTGCTAGAATGGAGACTACAGTAAGTAATCGCTTTATGCTCAGACTCACCAGATTCATCATCATATCCACGGGGCTGACTCTGTGCGGGTTCATTTTCTCCAGGCTTTTTTTAATTTGCTCAAAAGGGGGTCTCATCATAGGATTGTGCGCCCAGCACCTTCTCACCAGCTTCAGGGAAGAGAGAAGACATGTGTGAGGGCAGGTCATACAGTATATGTATATTACATGTTACATACAGCACCTTCTCACCAGCTTCAGGGAAGAGAGAAGACGTGTGAGGGCAGGACATACAGTGTATGTATATTACATGTTACATACAGCACCTTCTCACCAGCTTCATGGAAGAGATAAGACATGTGTGAGGGCAGGACATACAGTGTATGTATATTACATGTTACATACAGCACCTTCTCACCAGCTTCAGGGAAGAGATAAGACATGTGTGAGGGTAGGACATACATGTATGTATATTACATGTTACATACAGCACCTTCTCACCAGCTTCAGGGAAGAGATAAGACATGTGTGAGGGTAGGACATACAGTGTATGTATATTACATGTTACATACAGCACCTTCTCACCAGCTTCAGGGAAGAGAGAAGACATGTGTGAGGGCAGGACATACATGTATGTATATTACATGTTACATATAGCACCTTCTCACCAGCTCCATGGAAGAGATAAGACATGTGTGAGGGCAGGACATACATGTATGTATATTACATGTTACATATAGCACCTTCTCACCAGCTTCATGGAAGAGATAAGACATGTGTGAGGGCAGGACATACATGTATGTATATTACATGTTACATACTCCTCTCCAATACATCTCTATTCATAAAACCTACGGGAAAGAACCGGTAATGAGAAATTCCCGCTGTCTAATAACATTGGGATATAGGTCCGATGGTCAGCGTGGAAGGGCCTCATTACCTGCACACAGCAGAGCCTGTTACTTCTTGGCTGTATTGTTCCTACATGGCTATTCCGTGTTCCATGATGTCCAGCTGCGCACATTACGGCTTATTACCTTTATGGGGTGCAGGGAAATTGCCGCGTAGGCCTTAGCGACCGCTCCGGACTGAACCGAACTGTCCCCATAGCGTCTGCAGAGGCTGCACCCACATAAATATTGGTTCAGCTAATACATTGGGACGCTGGGGTCTATTCGGCAATGTAATATTTACTTTAAAAAAAAAACTATTGTTTCTGCATTATTTAAGTATTTTCACTATTGAGCAAATGGATAATAGAAGATAACGCAATTATCTTCTCCATTAATTCCCATATCACAGAGTATCGCACTGTAAGGCGCAGGCTATTGCTCTCTACAGTGCTTTAACATTCAGCAAGCAAAAAACTTTAAAATACCCAATAAATCCTTATGAAAATCATACTGAAAACTGCAGAAGGAACTTTTCCCATCAGTCCCTGCAGGATCTTGTAACTCCGCCCCCGAATCCTTCCCTGCAGTGAGGTGACCGGCGAGTGAAAGTCCAGCTCCAGCCTCCCAAACCTGTCTAAGATGAAATAAATTGTATATATAAAAGCACATAAATATTAATATATACAGACTAATATAAAGCCTGTGTACACATAATAAATGGAGCCAGGTTTGGGAGGCTGGAGCTGGACATGGCGGTCACCACACTGCGGGGAAGGAGACTATTCGCAGTGTAAGTAAGCGCATGGCCGAGCACGCACAGAACAAGAAAAGTTCAGTTTTCCGACTTTAGAAACGTCATCATTGTGTCGATTTTACCCGACAATATTTGGGATAACATCTGCGCTAATGCTGAATAGACCCAATTATGAGGAAGAATCATTATTATGGGACAGTCCCTGTAAATCAGAGCCAGCTGCCTAGTGTTACATTATTGGGATGTGTGTAGCAATGTAATTGCGCTTTGTAAAGCGTTGGAGGTGGCAGACGTCTCATTTCCATTCCCAGAGGGGAAATTCCCTATATGTGATGGGTATAAAGGACAGGCTTTCCCTATAAACATGGCGTGTCGCCCAGCTTGCCGAATGTCCTTCCATATTGTCCTCTGATGAATATTTATACTTATTGAAACTCTCAGCATTCGCTATACAGCATCATCTTCCTTTTACATGACTGAGAAAGCCGAGCAAAACCCTGTTCTGTTCCCAGCCCAGGGGAACCCCATGCGCCCTTTACCCACCCGTAGGGTCATTTTCCTGCTCTATTCTCCCCCCTCCAGCCTCCACTTCTGACACTGGGAAAGTGTGGATGTATACAAGTTATGGAAAGTGCACAATGCAACTGGTGTCCATGGCGATAAGTCGTAGTATGAACTTGATCGGTTGGGACCGATGTTGATGAATTGAGGAACTTAATTGATAAGAGTACAATGTTGGAAGCATTGGATGAGACCGATGGTTGGAGGTATCGGCTGGAACCGATGGTAGCTGTAAGAACAAGTCTCAGTGGTAAAACCAGACTGTTGTGCAAGATGGTGTATGAGACTTGTTATACCTACCAGATCTAGGAAATGGATATAATGGACTGGGACGGTTCAGATACAGACTACCTGGGAGCTCAGTATTGAGCTGTAACTTCAGCTGGAAGCGACATTGTACTGGGAACAGACGCCAGTCAGGAAATGGAATTTATAGGGGGGATCCCCAGGGATTGGATGCTGCGATCAGCTGGTCTGGAAGCAGCACTCTGAGTGGTGGAAGAGAGTCAGGTGATAGAGTCCAATATGGCTGTGCCCATACTGTTGTTCTGGAGGGAACTCTGGCGTGCAGTTTGTATACCATCATGCTGGGGGGACACGCTGTGAGCAAGTGACTGAGGAGAGCAATTTCCATGCTCAGTGACTGGACACTGGGTAGAAGGGCCAGGAGTAGACCTCAGTACCAGCCGGGAGCGATGAGCAGCGTCAGTGGACCACTGTGCTATACAGGGGTGATGCACAGCGCGAGCGGACCTTAACGCTAGCCTGGACAGGCACCGGAGAGGTATAAAGGTGGTTTTAAGTGTCCAAAGCGTGACATGTCCTTTGGGGACAACCATTGGTTATTGGGAAGACATTGATATTGACCTATATGAATGCAGCTCTAGTTTAATGTCCTGGTGCATTTGTATCTGTGCTGGGTCCATTCATTATCACTTCATCTCTACAAAAGCAGGTGATAATTAATTTCTACAAAAGTAGGTGAAGATGTTCATCATCGGGGCCATTCATTAGGGTAACGCTTGGAATATCACATATCTCCTGCGTATCTTTCAGCCCTGTCCTACTGTCCCCATACACTAGTATCACAGATATCTCCTACTTACCTTTCTCTCCCGGAATGGCCGCTGTCCCCATACACTAGTATCACAGATATCTCCTGCTTACCTTTCTCTCCCGGAATGGCCCGCTGTCCCCATACACTGGTATCACAGATATCTCCTGATTACCTTCCCCTGGCGGAATGGCCCACTCTCCCCATACACTAGTATCACAGATATCTCCTACTTACCTTCCTCTCCCAGAATGGCCGCTGTCCCCATACACTAGTATCACAGATATCTCCTACTTACCTTCCTCTCCCAGAATGGCCGCTGTCCCCATACACTGGTATCACAGATATCTCCTGCTTACCTTTCTCTCCCGGAATGGCCCGCTGTCCCCATACACTGGTATCACAGATATCTCCTGATTACCTTCCCCTGGCGGAATGGCCCACTCTCCCCATACACTAGTATCACAGATATCTCCTACTTACCTTCCTCTCCCAGAATGGCCGCTGTCCCCATACACTAGTATCACAGATATCTCCTACTTACCTTCCTCTCCCAGAATGGCCGCTGTCCTCATACACTAGTATCACAGATATCTCCTGCTTACCTTCCTCTCCCGGAATGGCCCGCTGTCCCCATACACTAGTATCACAGATATCTCCTGCTTACCTTCCTCTCCCGGAATGGCCCACTGTCCTCATACACTAGTATCACAGATGTCTCATGCTTACCTTCCTCTCCCGGAATGGCCCGCTGTCCTCATACACTAGTATCACAGATATCTCCTGCTTACCTTCCTCTCCCGGAATGGCCCGCTATCCCCATACACTAGTATCACAGATATCTCCTGCTTACCTTTCTCTCCCGGAATGGTCCGCTGTCCCTATACACTAGTATCATAGATATCTCCTGCTTACCTTCCTCTCCCGGAATGGCCGCTGTCCCCATACACTAGTATCACAGATATCTCCTGCTTACCTTCCTCTCCCGGAATGGCCCGCTGTCCTCATACACTAGTATCACAGATGTCTCCTGCTTACCTTCCTCTCCCGGAATGGCCCGCTGTCCTCATACACTAGTATCACAGATATCTCCTGCTTACCTTCCTCTCCCGGAATGGCCCGCTGTCCCCATACACTAGTATCACAGATATCTCCTGCTTACCTTCCTCTCCCGGAATGGTCCGCTGTCCCCATACACTAGTATCACAGACATCTCCTGCTTACCTTTGGTGGCCTGGAAAACATGAACTGTTAGGGGTACTTGAGGATCGGTTTGACCAACCCTACCCTAGGGTTACCATGGGCAGTTTCCGGACGGAGATCATCCCCTTTCCGGCTGCTCCACCTCCTACCCCACAGTCCTTCTCCGCCTGTGTTCTCTCTCTCCACAGCCCTTCTACACCCTTCTCCTGCACCACTGCCCATCTACACCCATCTTCTCCCACCCCACAGCCCTTCTCCGCCATCCTCATGCCCCACAGCCTTTATACCCCACCTTATTCCTGAACATGCCTATGTCTGCCATCTCCTGCCCCACAGCCATTATACTGCCCCACAACTCGAATATGCCCTCTTCCTGTCCCACAGCCCGTCAACGCCCGCCTTCTCCTGCCTCAGGTGAGAAAAAGCGCCATGTAGTATAGTAATATAGTGAATCTATAAATGTGCTCACAAAGAGGTTATATGCATAGCAAAATCTAAAATGTGATCAGCCACAAGCACCTACAATGGAGCCTTTCTCCACAGTAATTCCTTTATCAGATCAGCTCGCTCTGACGGGAGTTAAAAAAAAGAAAAAAAAAAAAAGAAAATTGCATATAGAGTGATACTGACAGATATGTGCACACTCACTAATGGTGCGATACTGACAGATATGTGCACACTCACTAATGGTGCGATACTGACAGATATGTGCACATTCACTAATAGTGTGATACTGACAGATATGTGCACACTCACTAATAGAGTGATACTGACATATGTGCACACTCACTAATGGTGTGATACTGACAGATATGTGCACACTCACTAATGGTGTGATACTGACAGATATGTGCACACTCACTGATAGTGTGATACTGACAGATATGTGCACACTCACTAATAGTGTGATACTGACAGATATGTGCACACTCACCAATGGTGTGATACTGACAGATATGTGCACACTCAGGGCCTGATTCAGAGCCGGACGCTCTGACCAGAGCGCTCGCTCTGAATCAGGGCCGTCCTACCTAAAATTGGAGCGGCCTCCTGGCCGCTTGCATAGCTGTGGGTGACCACCCACAGCTTATGCGAGCGGCCAAAAAGATGTTCTCGATGGTCAAGACCATCGCGACCATCGGGCTTGCGACGAGACCCTTGCGGTAGGGTCTCGTTGGCCGCAAGCCCGGAGTGCTGTTGGCTCTATCAGAGCTAAAAACACTCCCACTGACATCACTAGTGATGTCAGTAGGGCCGGCCCCAGACGGTAGGCGTTCCCATGGGAATGCCTCCGTCTGGGCAGCCACGCCCCCGGCACGCCCACCAAAGAGGGCATGCTGTCACTCAACATCGACAGCACGCCCCCTTTGGTGCGAGACCCATAACGACGGCTTGGCCGTCGTTATTTGGGTCTCGCGCATGCGCACGACGGAGCAGCCTCCGTCGTGCGCATGCGCACTTGGGCAACATCGCTTCACTTGGGCCCTCACTTCACTGAACATAGTTCACACCTGTGGCAAAAATGAATAGTACACATGTATAGATGCACCTTCACCTTATATAATATGACCTAGGCACGGCAGCTGTTCCAATCCAGAGGCTCATGTATATACGTGTACCAGATACAACCTTGGTTTCTACGCTCATCTGTTCCCTCTCTGGTTTCCAATGGAGCCTTTCAGATGTATGTGTTATATAACAGACACAAGTGCTGGCACAGTGTGATACTCATTGTATTCACACAGACACATAACAACTATAGAGAGAGACTAAGGGCCCGATTCAGACCCGGACGCAATGCTGCGCTCACACGCTATGGGCGAATGTCGCCCGTCTGTGCATGCGTATGTGGCAATATGCGCATGAGCGAGCCAGTCATAACTATCAGGAAGTGATCGCTCGGATAACGCAGACGACCCGCTAGTATGACTGACAGAATGTACCGTTTGTGGGTGGTAACGGGAAGGTCCTGGAAAACGGGGGAGTGGTGATGCGAACGCAGGTGTGTCTGAGCGGCAAAACGGCATTTCATGGGCGTCCATAATTACAAGGCTGCGTCATTGTACACGTCACCTGGCTTTATTTTTTAACTGAAGCACTTGCAGTGTTTGCGGTAGGGTAGGGTCTACCACAAGCACCGCGTATGCCTCCGATGGTTCCCGATGTTACCGATTGTTATATACCCTTCCTGGAGATGACGTGCGTAACTAAGGGCAAGTGGGCGTCATTACACTGGCTTGCGAGGACATTGCTGCCACACGCTAAGACATAGAGGGCGTCCTTATGTCTTGCTGTGCAATCGCGGTATTTGCATACCCGGCCCGTTGGCGGCTGCGTGCGAGAGCAGCGTTGTGTCTGGGTCTGAATCACCCCCTAAGTTCTGGCTGTACCTCAACGCGTTTCGTATCTATTTGAGCTGGACTTCTTCAGGCAGCAGATGACCATAACCTGAAGGTCACACTTTCTTTGTGCGCACATGTATTTATTCACCACAATACTGCGCTAGATGGCGCTTTTTTCTCACCTTTTATATCACAGATTAACGTCGGATTGATTAACAACAGTTTTTAAGGAGAAAGAGTCAGCAGCCACCTGTAAAATATAGGAGTGTATCCCAACATTGGGGGAGAAAATATAAGATATTGTTTGGACGTACAGACTTTGGGGCTGATTCAGACCCGCTCGCGAGTGCATAGCGCCGGGGCGAGTGAGAAATCACTCGCTCCGGGGCTCGCTACAAGACGGGGCGGCTGTCAATGTTGATTGACAGCTCGCCCCGTTTTGTAGGAGAGTTGAGGGGGTGGCTGGACAAACGGAGGCGTTCTTTTAGGAACCCCTGCCGTTTGTGGGTGGCCCTACTGACATCACTAGTGATGTCAGTCGTGGACTTCCTGCTCTATTAGAGCAGGAAGTCCACTCGGGCTTGCGAGACCTGAGACCCTACCACAGGGTCTCCTCGCAAGCCCGATGGTCGCGATAATTGCGAGCGACCTGGAGGCCACTCCAAAAAAAAAATAGGGACGCCCTGATTCAGAGCGAGCGCATGCGAATAGCGTGTGCCTCTGAATCAGGCCCTTTGTTTTGGGTGCAGCGCTATATCAATACCATGTTGTGTGTGTGTATACATCTTTGAATTTATATATATTTAGGATGTGCAGGCTGGGATAGGTTCGAATTTGCACACCGAGTTCGGATTTTTCCCTCCAAAAATCGGGTCTCAGAAAGAGGCAAAACGTCATCTTTCATGGACAAACATCATCATTCCTGGACAAAAGACCATGGAAGATGATGTTTGTCCATGAAAGATGAAGTTTTGCCTCTTTCTGAGACCCGATTTTTGGAGGGAAAAATCCGAACTCGGTGTGCAAATTTGCTCCTAACGTTCTTGCACAGGGTGCTAGTAGACCTGGGGCTGGCCTGGCCCTCACACATTAGGAGAGAATTGATTATAGTAGTAACCGGATACCTGAATAGGTGCCAGTCGCCCTCTTACGTCCTTTAGTAATTAAAGTTGTTAGAGAATATAAATAACTGGGAGAAGACTGTATTAGCAGTAGTTTCCTGTTAGTATCTGAGCTGGGATGTTCCAGTTATGCCGCACAGCAGAGCCATAATAACATGATGACCAGTTATTTAGTATCTATGTAATTCCTCCCTAGTGCTGTTTACTGCTGAGGTAAACAGTGAGAATGGCGCCGTGTAGCACTAATCCCTGATAATTGTGTGTGTAAATCCTACTTGCTCCTCTGAGTAAATTTTACTGTTAGTGCGCACAGGGAAGGCCGTACGCCAGAGCGCTCACCAGCTAAATAAATACCATATTGTCCTGTTTTCTCTTCAGATCCCCTTATTGGATATTTGTTCTGTGCTTTCTATATCGTCAGTAGATTTCTTGTTTAGCGTATCAGAGTTATTATTGGGGACTCCCGGCTTCGGGGCGCAATGTCCCAGTGCTGCGCTATTGATGTGAACCATTACAGGAGCCTCCGATATTCTGTATATTCAGCTATTTTCCAGCTGTAGTAAGCGAGGGATTAGTGACTCGGTGATGACGGCAGCTTACAGTGCACTGTGTAATTCTATGGAAGGGTAAACATCTCGTGCGAGGACAGCTGTGTGTGTAGGAGGACGTGGAGGCGATTTATAGCCGAGAGGAGATGTCTGCTGTATATCTAACATTTCATGTATCCAACGGACTATAACGTCATTTTTATTCATTCCCTGCTTCCGTATAATTACAGTGATTTATGAAAATGATCATCGTGTATACAGCGTTACAGGAGGCAAACTGCTGCCATATTCCTTCTATAGTGAACAGGGAAGCAAGTAGCAGTGAGAGCTCAACTGATAAATATGTTGCAAACTCCAGCTCACAAGTAGATTGGTTAGAAATAACTCTGCTTCATAACAAAGAACAATAGGTCTATATAAAATCAGTGGTTGCATTAGAATCTAATACAGTGCTACTGCCCATTCTCTACCCAGGGCCGCCGAGAGGGTGGGAATGGGTACTACTAATTACTCAGGCCTGGGCTTGTCTGAGGGGCCCTTCGGAGGCCCAGGCCAGTTGTGTAGGAGGAGAAGTGATTTCACTTATGTTCTTCAGAGCAAAGGTGGCCACGCCTCCCAGATTTGGCCACGCCTCCCAGATTTGGCCACACCTCCCTGTATGACCCAAGCCTGCATAGGACTCTCTGGGGCCCAGGGGATAAGATATAAATACAGCGACGACATGGGGTGAGGGCACAGGCAATGAGGTAATGGTACCGAATACCGAATTGATGGTATAGTCTCATTAACGGAGCTGGATCATACATAAAGTAACCTAGGCTCTCACCTAGAGACCAGTAGGCGAGATGCAGTCGAAAAGTCGGTGGTCGAAATGCCGACCGCCAGCTTCCCGACTGTCAAATCCCGGCAGGTGACTAATGACAGGTGTCGAGAGTTCATTACACCTACGCCGGGAGCCCGACACCCCCGGCATACTGAACGAAGGTGAGCCGGGCACCGGGTGCGGACAGCAGCGGGGGGTGAGGGTTAGGTTAGGGGTTCCTGGGAGGGACTTAGGGTTAGGCCCCCCAAGGAGGGGTTAGGCTAGGGGAAGGGAGGGTTAGGGTTAGGCACCCCTGGGGGGAGGTTAGGGTTAGGCTGCAGGCAGGGGGGTTAGGGTTAGGCTGCAGGCAGGGGGGTTAGGGTTAGGCACCCCTGGGGGGGAGGTTAGGGTTAGGCTGCAGGCAGGGGGGTTAGGGTTAGGCACTAGGGGGGATGGTTACAGTTAGACACCCCTAAGGGAGGGTTAGGCTAGGGGAAGGGGGGGAGGTTAGGGTTAGGCTGCAGGGAGGGGGGTTAGGGTTAGGCACCCCTGGGGGGAGGTTAGGGTTAGGCTGCAGGGAGGGGGGGTTAGGGTTAGGCACTTACGGGGGGAGGTTAGGGTTAGGCACTAGGGGGGATGGTTACGGTTAGGCACCCCTATTAGAGGGTTAGGCTAGGGGAAGATTGGGTTAGGGTTAGTCACCCCTGGGGGAGGGTTAGGGTTAGGCTGCAGGGAGGGGGGTTAGGGTTAGGCACTTACGGGGGGAGGTCAGGGTTAGGCACTTACGGGGGGAGAACTCACTCTGAACCTAATTCAGGGGCCACATATAAAGCATGGTTACTGGTTATAGAAGGCTAGCATGGAGTTTATGTCACCTTGTATTAATTACACCATTTGTTTCTATGTAAATACAGTTGTTCTCTTACAATAACTGAGTCTTGTGCTCAGTCCCTGCAGGGAGCGGACATTGTACATACACATGAGCGGAGTCACTGACCTCGGAGTAATCAGCCTGGTTCGGGCAGTCATTGTCAGATTTACCAGCGATCACATCTGGTATTTGTGGTCTCCACGTCACGTCCTTCAGGTAAGCGTCTCCCTAAGAAGTTCAATGATAAAGTCACATTATACCAAGAACATTCTGATCCATTCAGTGCAGACGTTGTGATGGAGTGACTGTGCCCATTAGGGGTGTAATTTGGTCATGGGTACCCTGCATATCTGTATGTAACTCAGAGTCACTGCTACCCTGCATATCTGTATGTCACCCAGAGTCACTGCTACCCCGCATATCTGTATGTCACCCAGAGTCACTTCCACCCCGCATATCTGTATGTCACCCAGAGTCACTTCCACCCCGCAGATCTGTATGTCACCCAGAGTCACTGCTACCCTGCATATCTGTATGTCACCCAGAGTCACTGCTACCCCGCATATCTGTATGTCAACCAGTCACTTCCACCCCGCATATCTGTATGTCACCCAGAGTCACTGCTACCCTGCATATCTGTATGTCACCCAGAGTCACTGCTACCCTGCATATCTGTATGTCACCCAGAGTCACTGTTACCCTGCATAACTGTATGTCACCCAGACTCACTGCTATCCTGCATATCTGTATGTCACCCAGAGTCACTTCTACCCTGCATATCTGTATGTCACCCAGAATCACTGCTACCTTGCATATCTGTATGTCACCCAGAGTCACTGCTACCCTGCATATCTGTATGTCACCCAGAGTCACTGCTACCCTGCATATCTGTATGTCACCCGTTATTTCCTGGGCTGTGTGGGAAAATCTAGGATTTTGGTGGCCACAAGTTGCAGGTGAATTGGTCCCAACGTCGGCAACTTGTGGCCATCGCTATGAACAGCCCCTTAGGCTGGTGTCAGATAGGTGTGTTTTGTGCTCTGCAGCCAATAATCTCCTAAAGGGAATGGCGCCGTTTCAGATAACGCCACTTATACTGTGAAAGGGTAACATGCCTGTGCGAAACCAGCCCAAGAGAATTTATGAATATTAAAGGCAATGTGAAGCTTCTAGTGCCATTAACAGATAATGTGACCATTCTCACCAGTACCAGAATGTAACAAGGACTTACCGGGAAAGGATCACATCTGCTGGCAATTTCCACTAGTACAATGGCATAGCTGAAAGAAAAACAATAAAATTATGGATATGGGCAAATTTTGTTTTTTTGAAGTTACTTACTGTACTCTGGGTGACATACAGATATGCGGGGTAGCAGTGACTCTGGGTGACATACAGATATGCGGGGTAGCAGTTACTGTGGGTGACATACAGATATGCGGGGTAGCAGTTACTGTGGGTGACATCCACATATGCAGGGTAGCAGTGACTCTGGGTGACATACACATATGCAGGGTAGCAGTGACTCTGGGTGACATACACATATGCAGGGTAGCAGTGACTCTGGGTGACATACACATATGCAGGGTAGCAGTGACTCTGGGTGACATACACATATGCAGGGTAGCAGTGACTCTGGGTGACATACACATATGCAGGGTAGCAGTGACTCTGGGTGACATATAGATATGTAGGGTAGCAGTGACTCTGGGTGACATACACATATGCAGGGTAGCAGTGACTCTGGGTGACATATAGATATGCAGGGTAGCCGTGACTCTGGGTGACATACAGATATGCAGGGTAGCAGTGACTCTGGGTGACATATAGATATGCAGGGTAGCCGTGACTCTGGGTGACATACAGATATGCAGGGTAGAAGTGACTCTGGGTGACATACAGGTATGCAGGATAGCAGTGACTCTGGGTGACATACAGATATGCAGGATAGCAGTGAGTCTGGGTGACATACAGATATGCAGGGTAGCAGTGACTCTGGGTGACATACAGATATGCAGGGTA